>JAJOZX010000302.1:1310000-1355000 GCA_023014485.1 Bathynomus jamesi
TGACACGGGTCTATAGTTCTTTGCTTGAGATCTATATATACTGTATATATATATATACTGTATATATATATATATCTGTTAAAGACATCCTCTGACTTCCGGAACTGAATAGTTTCGTCCAACTTTGGTTGCAAATGTGCGGGGTTTTTGTTTTTTTTCTTTTTTGACATTATTCAGTTTAATATTTCCAGTGTGAAAGAGTTTGTCGAGAATACAAACTTAATTTTTCCTTGTAACTTTTAATTACACGTTAATTGACTTCTTCCTTAGACTGAAACAAAACTCTGTTTTTAGGCAGATGAAGTGTCAATTATATACACTGTGTGTGTGTATATATATATATATATATATAATATATATATATATATATATATATATATATATATATATATATATGTGTGTGTGTGTGTGTGTGTGTGTGTGTGTTGGTTTTCACACAGTATTATTGAATAGAAATTATGCCAATCTTGTTCAATGTTGAGCTCGTGAAGCGAAACATTTAAATAAGAAGATAGAAGCACAGATATTTTGGGGAATAATTTTTCATTTTAAAAGAATATCCCTTCATATATTCTGCAATGAATACGCGAGAAGTATTCTAATTCCGATACTGTTTAACTTTGATAAACTTCGTAAAATCAGACTATCGTTTGTTATGAAAATTTCATTCAAGATCAAATGTTAGTTTTTGACCACATTTTCATAACTTTTCATAATAATTTGTAATTCACTTAATGTAATTGTAATTCAGTTTGTAATTCAGTTAATGTCTACACATAATAATAATACACACTTGTAGCTTTGTAAGTACGTAATTACGTAACTCTATGCATGCATTATGTATATTGGGGCATAATTTTGTATGCTGAGAAGTCATGCGGAAACGTTATAAGAAAATACATAGTTTTGGTTCGTTTAGAACCTTGTTACGAATATAATCCTGTAAATAAAAACCTCTAATACCATATAATCCTTGTACAGTTTCGGAAAAATATTTTCTTAAAAACAGAAAAATAACTACCGTATTTGACGGCTTACAAGACGCTGGGCCGTGAAAGACGCACCTTAATTTTGGAAAGGTAAATTCAAGAAAAAAAGTTTTTGATGCACTTTATTGTTAATACAATGGATATGTAAAATTCAATAAAAAGAAAACCCAAAAGCCAATAAAGAAAGATAATATGATTATTACTCTTATTATCTGTTATTAATCAACTTCAGATTCATTACTGACATTATCATCATTATCCCCATCATCATAATCATCATCATCTTCACTTGTATCACTGTCACTCTCATACAATAAATGATCTTCAGTGCCATCCATTGCATTACTCATACCACATTTTTTAAAAGACTTGACCACAATTTCAGTCTTAACATCATGCCATGACTTCAGCACCCATTCACACACTTGTGCTATTGATGGACGTTTCATCCTTCCCCACTTTCGGCTTCTAAGACGCAGGGCGATTTTTTAAGGTATTTATAAGGAAAAAAAGTGCGTCTTATAAGCCGACAAATACGGTAATCAGGTTTCGTTTTGGGAGATTTTATTACTGTTACTGAAATAAGAAGATGCGCAAAGAAAAACAAAATATTTTTATTGGCGAACTTTTTTCCGAAACTGTATGTACACCGATTACTTTAGCTTTTCGAACAATAATAGCATTCTTACCTCGCAATGAGCGGCGGCGCGTGGTTCGAATTATTATTATTGTATTATAAACATATATGGCAGATGATAAGCTTTCAAGCGTACATTATTCCGGGAGGCAAGTAAACCGGTCAAACACTACATAAATGATAAAATGAAAATAAAATAGGAAAAATACAGTTAAATTATTATACGTTATACATTTATTCTACATTCCTCTGCCCACACTTCATTAATGAGGATGAAACGTATTTTTTTATAGTTCGAGATTTCAAATTTTTTTTTTTTTAGTATCCTGTATTCCGTTCCTCGAAGGGAAGAAACGAGACAATAGAATGGAATTTTTCTATGTCGCACTAGAGAGAAGCAAAAGAAATTCTTAAGTCTCACGGAATCTTAGGGACTGTTTTGGAATATAGGAATTTTTAAGGAATTTCTAAAATTCCAAAAACGTGGAATTTTGGATTACAAAGAAAAAGACTTAAGAGAGGTTCCATTATGTTTTATTTTTAGGATTTTTATCTCAGAATAAATCTATCGGAATAACAACACGAAAAATGATCTGGAATTTAAGTTTGAGAGTCGTATGACATTTAAAAAAGTAATTAAGGAGAGGCGTGTTAGCCATGATTTTAATGTGGGTATTTACCAGACCACGGATTTTCCTACGGGTATAAATATTTAATACGCATCTTTTATTCTCTTCTTACGCAATACTGTATTGCTTTCCCTATAAGTAATGGACCAGCATTCAAACACTTTCAGTTTACTTCTCTGATTCGTATAATAACGCGTAGCTCAGAGAAAGGAATAAAGCGAAGAGGAAACTCCCTAAAGTGGTAACAATTATGTACAATTTGAATAATATCGATCTGGCTTCTCCCATCGAAGGAAATTGGCAGGAAAAACGCTTCACTGATGGAAAATAATTGCTTTTTACGGACATGTATATGTCTCTTTTTAAAAGGAATACAATTGACAAACAGAGACGGAAACGAGAGAGAGAGAGATCGGACACAAAGTGACAAGAAAAAGAAAACAAATTATATATATAATATATTATATATATATGGGATGAATTTCACAATTAAACATGTGAAATGAATGAATGCTACAAACCCACTTTTTCCGGTGCTCTTCCAATACGTGCTCTACCGTAAAATTTACATTCCAATATGAGCTAACTAACGAAAATATCACGACCTAACCTAACCAGTCGTCAAGGGCGTACAATTGACCTAACGACTGGTTAGGTTAGGTCGTGATATTTTCGTTAGTTAGCACATATTGGAATGTACATTTTACGGTAGAGCACGTATTGGAAGAGCACCCTTTTTCCTTGTGGGTTTGCAGCATTAATATATATATTATATATATATATATATATATATATATATATATATATATATATATATATATCGAGTGTCCCAGAAGTTCTGCCCCAAAAGCTAATATCACGTTGTCTAATATAGGGCAGGACTTCTGGAACACCCTGTATATATATAGAGAAATTCCCATACTATGATAAAAATCAGTTTATTGCTCGTAATTTCCTAAAACATATGAATACCAAGAAACGAACAAACAAACAAACAAACAAACAGATTGCCATCATGTAACGGAATATGTTACTTCTTATCAGCAAAGGTTTTCTTTGATAAATAAGTGGTTGGAGGAGTGACAAGAATTCTAACATGACTTTTAACCATTTTGTCGACAAGACCAAAAATCGAAACTTTAAAAAAAATGACAACCTAACTTAGCCTAACCTAACCTAATTTAATTTAATCCATAATAATTTGTCGATTGTTTGGTCTTGTCGATCAGTTGTTGTTAGTCCGTTCTGAAACGCCTCAATCGAATACAGTACTTGTGGCGGTTACTTTCCGCTTGAAGCCATCCCATTTTCATTCACGGTCCGAAAGGGAGAACTACAGATTTAATATAAACTATCTGTCATAGATTTGTGACTATGTTGCTCCAATCAACTAGAACTGTGATCCCATAAAGCTGATGTAACTTCTTAATGCTACTCCAGGCTAATAATATCCAAATAGAAAAATAATTTTATATAACTGAACACCTTAATACCAACAAGACAATATTACACGAGCTTGCCAATCCTTTAATTTTACTTTTACACAATTTCTTAATAAATTGACACAGACCAATGAAATAAATTTTGAGGGCTAAAATTAATTAGCCTTCCACCCTAATATGTAATACTCCATATAACCTGTGCCCATTATCATAATCTATGATAAAAACACACGATTGAGCCCTTATCATCATGCAGGGGCCATACCAATGTTAATTCCAGTTGTAAGCGTTGTCCATTCACGCTTTAACACTTTATGTACCAGAAACTCTTTTAAAATGCCACACTGAATGAATAAACCTTATTTCTGTACCTCAAGCCCTTGTGCTTAGTCTCCAGATAAATTATGTTTTTCATTGGGCAACCAACAATTGAAACGGATTGTTCTACTTGCAAATACTCCAGAGAAGTCTCCAATGCTCTTGACTCTGGAACTTTGTATTTGTACCAGCTTGCAATTTTTCCCAGTACCCACTAGGAATTCCTCTTGTCTGGCTGTTTTTCCATGGGTGGGCCTTCTCTGACCCAGTGGCGTATGAAGGGAGGGGCGAGAGGGGCGACCGCCCCGAGCGGCACTTCCCGAGGGGCGGCAAATTACTGTCAGGCGGGCGCAGTATGCAAAATTTTGGGTTTTTATGTTTTAAAATGCAACCCTCCAAAAAATTATATCTCATCATTGTCGCGCGTTATTTGTGTACAAAATATCCATGGTTTTGATGAAAAATCATCATTAAATGCTATATATGCCACCTCAATGCCACTATTTCCACAAATAGTTGCGTTAAATTTTCACATCGGAAAGGTTGCCAGCCCTATTTTTCAGACTTTCCCTATATTATTTAGATTAGGCTTTGCATTCTTTGAGCTTTGATGATGTTAATAATTAATGGTTGTTTTATTTTGCAGATACCCTACTGAATTAGCAAACATGAGCAAACGACAGAGACTGAGTGGTGCTGCATACAAGAATCTTCGCGAAAAAAAAGAGGAGGAAGGCACGCGTGCTGCTAAGCGATTTCATCAGTTAGTGGGATTCTCAGACACACCTTCAGTGCCTTCTGGGAAGCAAGGAGATCAACCGCAATGTGATATATTTTTAGAGATAGATGTTCAAGCGGCAACTTCAAGTGAACCCCCAAATAATCAGGATCAACCCTCATCTACATCACAAAGTCACCCACCCACCCATCACCCACAGAGTCTGTTTAACGATTCTGGCAACTGGCCCGTTCCAATGACGGACAATTTGAGAATCGAACTCATTAAACGTGGCCCATCACATTTGAAAAACATGAATGGACCCTTTCCAGCTGATTCAAACAATAGGTCAATGTCAAAAGTTTGGTATTTCAAAACTTTGGAAAATGGCGAAAAAATTGAAAGGTCATGGGGCTAATCTTCTCACCTTCAAAATGTAGCTTGCATTGCTTTTGCTGTCGTCTCTTCAACAACATCTCCAGTGCATTTGGAAAAGAAGAAGGATTTTTTGCCTGGAGGAAACTGAATCCAAGAGTACCTGAACATGAAAACAGTCCATATCATACCCGATGCTTTGAACAATGGAAAGAGTTGTCTATGCGCCTTCACTTGAATGCTACAATAGATAATGCACATCAGTTGCAAATAAAACATGCTACTGCTAAGTGGAAAGAAATACTGAGACGAATTTATGACTGCATCATGTTCTTGGCAAAACAAGATCTTGCATTCCGAGGGCACCGAGAGAACTTAAATGAAGAAGCTGGGCTAGCTGGCAATTCTGGAAACTTTTTGGAGTTAATAAAACTAATGGGCAAATATGACCCAGTAATTAGGGAACATCTTACAAAAATACGAATGACTGACAAGATATCCACTACGTATTTGTCACCTAACATTCAAAATGAGTTCATCACACTAATCGGCTGTAATGTTCGAAAATGTATAATTGATAATGTGTCTAGTGCAAAGTACTTTGCAATAATTTTCGATAGTACACCAGATATATCGCATATTGATCAGATGTCTCAGGTAATTCGCTATGTGTCGATTAAAGATGGTAATGTAGAGGTGAAGGAATCCTTCGTTGATTTTATTAAATTAGAGGGGAAGACTGCTGAGGCAGTTACTGATCTCATTGTCACTAAGCTCCGTGAGGATGGGCTGGATATCCAGAATTGTTATGGTCAAGGGTATGACAATGCTGCTACGATGGCAGGTATTCATCTTGGAGTTCAACGCAGAATTCTTGATGTTAGCAAACACGCTGTTTTCATTCCTTGCAATAACCACTCGCTGAACTTGGCTGGAGTTCATGCCGCGGGACTGAGTCCTAATGCTGTAACTTTCTTTGGAACAATTGAACGAATTTTCGTCTACTTTTCTTCCTCTACTCATCGTTGGGATGTCTTAACAAAACATTCCAAAATCACTGTCAAGCGAGTCTCTGATACGCGGTGGAGTGCTAAGTATGATGCTGTTTCTAGTCTTAAGAAGAACTTGACTCACGTTGTTAGTGCCTTGGAAGAACTGAGTGAAGGGGTCTCCGAAAATCTGGACACAAAGGGCGATGCTGAAGCTCTGTTGACCTCCATCATGTCATACATATTCATGACGGAGAAGAATGCCTGGAGAGCAAGCTCGTGATGCTGGGTTGACCGTGCAAGAGGATGTATGCAGAGAATTTTTTGAAATCATGGATCGTTTATTAGCAGAAATTGAAAAACGCACAGTTTGTCTTAAAAACATGAATGATCGCTTTGAATTTCTGTCTCCTTCGTACCTTTTGAATCAGTCCAAAGATGAAGAAATTAATACCAAGGTCAATAATTTTTCTTCCATCTACAATGACATTAATCCAGGAAGTCTACTGGAAGAAATAAAGCGTTTGCGCAGACATTTGCTCAGTTTCGAAAGCATAAGCGTCGACGATGATCCAAAGAACTGGGATACGTTAAAACTACTTCAGTGGATCGTTAAATGGGATCTAGTGGAATCTTTGCCTCATATAACAATTGCCCTCCGGATCTGTCTAACTACATGCATGTCCGTGGCAAGTTGCGAACGAAGTTTCTCGAAACTGAAACTTATAAAAACTTACCTCAGGTCAACTATAAGTCAATCTAGACTGAGCAATTTGGCGATTATTTCAATTGAACGCGAAGTTGCAGAGACAATGGACATAGAAAATATCATTCATGAATTTTCTGTTATGAAAGTCCGAAAATTTAACTAGGCATTATACATTATATAGTTATTGTTAAAATTATGTAGTGTATTATGTACGGTACATTATGTAGTATTGTTAAAATTGAAGTTGCTTTATTTAAGTTTTTCTTCCAATAAAAGTTTTGTTTAGAAGTGTATTTTTGTAAAGGAATTGTTTTTAAAATTGAAAATTGTTGCAGGGGGGGAGGGGGGCGGCGTTGGCATTTTCGCCCCGAGCGGCAAAAAGTATTGGTACGCCTCTGCTTCTGTCCTCTATACCCATTCAAGTTGGAGTTACTGGCAAACCGACAAGCTGTTCAGTGCCTCCACCAATTCTACCTTTAAATAAAGTTATATTACTGTATAAATATCTGTGCCCTGAAACAATTGTCCCACCATATTCTTACATAACATCCAAATCTTGCCCTACTCACAGTAGAGATATCTTTGATTTATAACAACATGAGAATTTATCTGATCTTAGCCTATATGTCAATTTACATTCTACTCCTAGTCTTAGCCAATACGAGAAATTTGGCAGAAGTATCATAGTATTCCAACTTCAATAGATTATAGTTACTCCAAATCTTATGTAAAATGAGATAAGTGATACCCATGACCCTTTAGTCATGCCATTTATCCAGAAGGGAACTCAACACGCTTGCAATTAGCAATTTAGTTTGAAAAGTAATACCTATCGGGTCATCTCTACCAAATTTCTCAGTTTGGACCTCGACTCACAATCTGTTTTTACTTAGGTCCTAATTTCTCACATATTGTCTGCCCTCCCTCTGTGGGCCTAGTATCTATTTATTTATTTACATATTTATTGCCTACGTCAGAGATTTAATTAGTTTGATACAATCATAAATCGTTTAGGCTACCAAGCTTTACCATTTATCTGGCCCACATCGAGTTTCACAGGAGCCATATATATTTCCCTAGGTTATGTGGTAATTTTACATTGATCAGTTGTTCCCACATGATCAATTCTGGCCAGACAGGATTTTCGTAACAGATACAGGGAGCTGATCTCCGTGAAGCTCGATATGTCCCATATATCTTAACTGACATCTGTTGTTATATGTAAATTTGTTGTCCTTACCAAGGTCATCTGCTAGATGACTCGCATCTAATTTTTTCTTAGACTCTAATCAATTTAAAGCTTACCTTATGATGTGCCCAAACAGCATTTCCGACTTAGCGACACAACACCCAATCCCATGGTAGAATGAAGAAATTTTTTTGTTTACTTTGTGTCATGCCCCAAATCCATTTTGCCATATACCAGATTTCATGCTAAAATTCACCAGATCCACTTACACAGAGCACCTCTTTTGACATACTACATCTCAGTCTTAATTTAACCTTAGCATAATCAGACCTTAACACAACCTAACGTAACTTAACCTACCCAAGCTTGAAAATACTTCTGGGTACCTTTTAGAAAGTCAAGCACGTCATCAACAAGGATTTTAGTGAATAAAGAACAGACATCAAATCTAACCAATTTGAAGTTAGGATCATTAGGAAACTTCAGTTTGTTAATAAGAGTTTACAGAGTTAACAGAGCTAACAATAGGTTCGTGGGATTGTTAAGTTGGTGTGTTTTGACTAAACCTTATAAATAATGATGGACTGCTAGTTAGAAAGAGCTTGGAAAAGTCAGTATAATTATTTTTTTTTTTAATTTATCTTGGTCTTCTACTAAACATTTTCTTATCAATCTCCATTGGATTTCTATTTAGAAGTATGTACGGGGCTCCAATAAACCTTAGCCACCCCCCCGCCCATGGCCTAAACCAATAGAGGTACAGTAAAACTAAACATACCTTACAAAAGAGAATTTAATCCTGCATTTAATGAGAAACAATTAAAACTTGGTGTTCCCGCCATTGGCTTCCAAGACAGCCTGAATTCGCTTTGGGTAGCTTGCCAAAAGTGACGTGAATAGATCTTGATCGTTACGCAAATTTGCTAAAACAGTTTCAATGTGTTGCGTCATTGTATCCTTCGAAAATCGATTTGCTGCAGGTTCTTCAAACAAGAGACATTCAACCTTGTCATTTATAACTGATCCAATGTGTTCACAGACGTTCAGGTCATGAGAATTTCCTGGCCATTCTTCATTTCCAAAGAAATCGATCTCATGGTTCCGCAACAACTGTTGAGTGGCTAATGCCTTAAAGCAGGGGGCCTCCTCGTGTAGAAGTGTGACCTGATCGACATCCATAACATTGTTTGGGTTTCTTAGAAAAGGAATGACATGGTGGGATAGAATAATATCACGAAAATACTGTCCATCCCAACTCTGACCATTTGGCTTCAGCACCCACATGAGCTTCTTTGCAGTGAACAAAACAAACACACCAACACAGTCTGGACTTTTTAATAATTCGCGATAATGTTCATTGTCATCGATTTCATCTGGTGTTGTGGCCCACACTCGATCATTTTGGTAGTTAGGCCGACGTGTTACGTAAACAAAAAAATTCATCGGAGACAGCTAAATGCATGAAATCATCCACATCCCAATCTTCAAGATAATGGGCAAACCACATTCTGTCATCGATGTTAAGTTGAGTTTTTCTTGGCTTTGGAAGTTCATGCCAAGGCTTTAAACCTTGCCTATGACGGTACAGTCGAATGATCTCACCACTAACGAGCTTTCCTCTCAACACTTCGATCTCTCTAGAAAGTTTAGCACAGCTGTTTTTCCGCTTACGCGTACCGCTTTCAATGATGTCCTTTGTTTCCTGAGAGGGTGGCAAATTTGGGCGCCCAGATTTGGTTGTATCCATTTCACATTCATCCAAAGTTTTATTCCAATTTCTTTTGACGAAGTCCTCACTTCTTCGCAACTTTTTGGCAACCCATGAACGTGTTATAAAGGTGGCTCCAGCATCACGAGATTCCCGAAATGTTATTGCTCGTATGCGATCTATCACACGTTGCCTCTCCGAATCACCAATTAATTGAGAAGCCATTATATTATCATTTTATCAGCTAGAGTAATTTTAATACCTGCAATAAATAAAGAATTTTATATATTTTTATAATCACTAGAAACTATTTCGATATAAGTAAACATGTAAGCTGCAAATGGGGGGGGGGGCTAAGGTTTTTTGGAACCCCTTACAGTCCCCTGCAATAGTCGCTCTCCACCCCTGTATAGCCCTCTCCGAGATGTGGAGGCAACTCAGTCCCTCTTTCTTCCCCACCCTCACTCCCTCCCTCCCTCTCTCTCCTCCTACCCCTCTCTTTTCGCTATCCCCACCTCCTCTCTCTCTCTCTCTCTCTCTCTCTCTCTCTCTCTCTCTCTCTGTTCTCTTCTCCTCCCTCCTTGTTATTTTCTTTCGATTTACCTTCATTTTATTTTCCTTTTTCCTTCCCCTTCACCTCATACTAATACATGACCTTTCTCTTCCCACCCCCTGCTCCCCGATTATTACCTCCTCCCATGTCTCTCATTCCTCCCACCCATCAACTACTGTCATTTGTGTTTTTGCTTCTTTCCTTTTTACCTTCCCCTCCTTATCCATTCCCTCATTTACATAATAACTGACTCACTCATCCACTCACATATTTATTTTTTTAATAAAACTTTCTCTATAAATACTAAAAAATATATTAACAGCTTACGAAAATGTTCGTGTATATCAATAATCTTGTTCCTCTTTTAAATAATACACTAAAAATGATATTACGAGATTAAACCGTCTACATGGAATCGCACAATAGCTGAAATTAATCATCATAATGTAGAGGAATACAACACTTATTTGTAAGTGTTAATATCGAATCACGATATGACAAAAAGTATTGCATCACGAATGATCCCAAAATTCGAAGGACATTGTAATTCGGCGTAACAGATTACAGTTCGAATAGCATCTAATTTTAAACTATGATTTGAACCTAGCGACAAAATATATTATATTGTAAGGTAAAAAAAAAAATCCTCCTTAATTAGCGTTTCGTTTTGACGATCTTTTTCCAGCTCATGTGTAACAGACAATATCAAAACACCAGATTACATGTGTGTTTCGCAGGAACCCTCAAGTCATCTACACTCACGTAGCATCTGTTCCAAACAGGCTACGAGAGGTCATTAATAATAATGGAGGATGGACCAAGCATTCAGTAATTGGGTGTAATAATGTTATGGTTGTGATGTAGTAAATATATATTTATTTACTTGAACAATTGTCATTTCCTTATAATTTGAATATTATGTTTTGTATGTTCTTAAGAGAATCCCTAAATTTACTTGATTCATGTTTATTTTTGTAGTAAAAAATTGTACTATTGTAGTGTACTGGTTTTTTTTTTAATAAAGATAATGATGTCTAATAAGAATTTAATAATGTTTTGTTTAATAAAGAAGAAAACAATGTTAAATAAGAAATTTAATTATGGTTTGTATGTAAATAAGAAATTGATAATGTTTGTTTGAAATTAAAAACATTAAAATACAAATTGGCAACATCTGAGATGTGCCCAATGTGCCGACTCAGAATGCCCAAAAATGGCAGTCTTTGGACGGGGTTTGCCCCGATAGGGTGTTTATTTGTATTGGTTTGTAGTTGTTTATTTAAAATGTTAAATGTGTCTCTCTCCGCGATTAAATGTTAACGCTAATTCCGCCCTCGCATTACCAGTTCGTCTAAAGTATTTCAGTATAAATAAAAAGTCAGTAAATTGTAAATAAAAGTGTGTAATTGCCCCGGTTCCTTTGCGTGTTGTTAGAAAGTTTAATGGCGGCCACGTCTACCCGTCTGTCCGCGTGTTTATAAAGCACAGTGAAACGAGTGTAAAGAGAAGAAAGAGCAATGATAAGAGAAATTGAATAAAGTAAAGTAAATAATAAATTGTAAATGAGGGGAATCACTACATTTTTGGTGGCGAGCGGTATCCCTTTAAATTAATTAAAAGAAGGGCATTCCCACGTCTTCTGTACGAGCCTCATATTTTGGCCAAATACATTGCTACCAAATTAGATTTTATTGTGTTAAGGAGTATTTTTGCTTAAAATTTTAATTTGGGTATAAATAATGAAAAATGTTTTTTTACGTTCGCGCCTTTGCATAGAAAGTATTACAAAATTATTTCTTGATGTAATGCAGTTTGATTTGGTTAGGGATATTTTTATAGAGGTTCGCATACAACAACAAGTGAACACTCTCTTCATAAAACAGTGAATTATTTAAAAAAAATTTACGTAGTACGTTGCGCTGTATTTTTTGGTTCATCATATCTTTTTTTATTTATAATAGTGATGCACCGATACCTCAATTTTGCCGATACCGATTAATCGGCCGATACCAATTTGCCGATACCGATTAATCGGCATCAATTTAGAAAAATTATAAGTATAACCCAATGTAATGTATATTAATTAATATTATATTATTTATTATTTACTTTTATTTACTATAATAAAAACTTATTACTTAATTAGTGATGTGAGCTTGTTTTTTGTTTTTTAATAAAAGTTTTTTATTGATACTCCAAAATATTATTCACTGAGAATATTCGAGAATTTTCTTTTTTCTTAGTTTTAAGAGAGTTTTAGATTGTTTTACAGCTTTTTATAGAATTCTAGAATATTTCAGAACCTTATGGAACTTTCTAGAATGTCTTAGAATATTCTAGACGATTCCAGAACATTCTGGAATACTCCGGATTTGGGAGAAAATAGTACCTATATAAAGGATGGCAAATTATTTCCTTGGTTAGTTGTACTTGTGGTTGTGTATAGCAAAAGCAAGTATCTACATGTGATTGTGATATTGTCTGTTGAGCCTTTTATGGTAGGCCAGGTAGTTCTTTTTGAAGTATTTTTTTTTGCTATTTTGGATAATAATTTGAATAACAAATTGAAAGTGTTATTAAACTGGTTTTCTTAGGCTTAGCATTATTTATAACTGCTTGATCAGCTTGAATCATTCAAAATTATTTCAAATTTGTTTTTAAATTTATACATTTAAGATTGAATATTAGTATTGTTTTTTTAATATTATTTGGTTATTTACAACAAAAATATAGTACCCTATTTTATAACATTATAGCAAATAGAGCAAGCATCTACACATGATTTTCTTGTTCCTTAACCCTTTAAGGACTGAAGATGCCAATTGCTGACGTTTCAAATACACGCATTCATACCTTAACCCTACAAAAAATTCAGGGCTTAAAGGGTTAAGGGAACAGGGAAACCTTGATAAGGTATGGGAAATTTACGTTAGATATAATAAAAAGTCCATACATAGCCTACATACATACAAATCCATACATGCATACTGGTATAGATACTAAAATACATACTATTGCAGTTACTTAAATAATTACTAATATAGTTACTAAAATACATACTGATATAGTTACTAAAATATATTTTGATATACCGTAGTTACTAAAATACCGTACATACTGATATAGCTGTGTGAGTTAGTGATATGTGTTATGTGGAATTGGCAATCTAGTTCTTATAATGGCAGTTGTGATTGTGGTATGATATAATTGGGTGTTTTCCGGTTTGTCTTTTATATTTCAATATACATATCGCTATGGTTTTACCTGTAACTGTATAACGGGAACCATAACAATAGCTAATAAATACGTTCTGATATATAGTTACTAAAATACAGTACTAATATAAATTAGTTAGTTTATTTATTTCTTCACTCATCCTATCATTCACTTCTGACTTAGAATTTCTCCATTTTGACAGGAACTGAAGTTAAGTTGTATCAGAATAGTTGAAAACCCCCTCAAATATTCTATAAAAGAAAATTATCAAACATTCTCGGTTCAGAGAATATTCTCCTAAAGATTATTCCCGAGAATTTTACAACACTAATATGAGCTATGTCTAAATCTTCCAAAACCAGCCCAATTTGGGATTTTTTTGCCATCTGTTCAGAAGATAATCAAAGCAAAGTGTAAAGTATGTGGTGCGCTTATATCCAGAGGAGGAAAGAAAACACATAAAATGACTACATCAAACCTCAGAAGCCAGCTTAAGTCTCAGCACAAAGCTCTTTTTAACAAACTTGAAGCTCTCAACAAGCAACAGCATCCAGTAAAAAAAACATCACTAACAAGTCAAAGCATACTCATGTCCACTTTTCTGTCAAAGTTACTGACTCTCCAAGTGACGAATCATCAAATAAAGATAGAAAAACTGAGATAGTTTCGTTGGAAAAACCAGGCCCCTCCGATAGGAAATCATTAGAAGAAACTATATCAGAATTTGAACATGTAGAACCAGAAGTACATGAACTACTGTACAATCATCAGACAGCAAGTTAACAAGTCAAGATAAAACTCTGTTACAACCATCATTGGAGAATCTACTGGAAAAGAAAAAGAAATGGGCAATCAATGATAATAGAGCTAGAGTTATTACTTTGAAGATTGGAGAAATGATCTGCTACGATCTGCAACCCTACTCAGTTGTAGAAGACATTGGCTTTAAAAATTTGATAAGCCATCTTGAGCCTAGATACACTATACCATCGAGAAAGCATTTTGCAGAAAGTGTCATCTCCTTTATTTACCAAAAATTGGAAACTACTTTACGTACCAAGCTTGATAATGCGTCATATGTCAGCCTTACTACAGATGGATGGACGGCTAGTCATAGTCTGCATTCGTTTTATAGCTTAACAGCCCACTGGATAAATGAGGAGTTTGGACCTGAGCAAGCTGTTCTACAAATGTCCCATTTTGAAGGCTCACATACTGGAGTTAAAATAGCAAAGTTTTTAACAAACTCCCTCAAAAAATGGAACATCAATAAAGAAAAGATACAGATGATCGTAACCGATAATGCGGCAAATACGAAAGTTGCTATTAGAGAGAGTGGCCTAGAAGACTCCTCATTTTGTTGTGTTATACATACACTTCAATTATGCATACAAGATAAAGTTATTAAAGAACAAAGAAGCGTAAAGGGCATGCTTGCGGTTGTACGAAATTTGGCAACTCATTTCCATCACTCTAGTTCAGCACGAGATGCTTTAAAGGAAATACAAAATGAAATTAAATTACCGCAGCATGCTATCATCCGAGACGTATCAACTAGGTAGAATAACACCTATTATATGCTAGCACGCATTGTTGAGCAAAAGAAAGCAATAATCCTATATTGTATAGAGAAAAAGCATACTTGCTTAACAGATGACCAATGGGAGCTTGCCGAAACACTTGTCATGGTTCTCAAACAGTTTGAAGTAGCGACCAAAGAGATGAGCTTTGCAGATGCATTAATTTCTCAAGTCATTCCTTTTATTGTATCAATGGAAAAAATCTGGATTTTGCTGTGACAAATGTCAAAGGTATTCAAACCATTCTTGAGGAAGTCAGAGGTAGTTTTAAAGAAAGATTTAACAAGTATAAAGAAGAATCTAAACTAATCCTAACAACAGTACTCGATCCACGGTTCAAAATGAAATATTTTGTTACATCAGAAGACAAGGAGAGAGCCTCTAACAGAACTATATAATGATTCAGACAACTTTGCAAAACCAAAAACTGATGGTAAGTCAAATAATATTTATATTTTATTCTTATTTTCCCAGATTACAATTTTATTTTCATAATTTTTTTTAAAAATTGATTCTAGGGTTTAGGATATTAACTTTTTAACTCAGTCAGTAGTTATTTTCATTAGCCAAAATACCTATTCATTGTTATTTAAAATAAATAGATCTAATGTTCCTTCAAAATTAGTTCATGTATTTCCTTATTTTTTAAATTACAAAGTAAATTGGTGCACCGAAGTGATTTATTCTTATTGGCAAAGTTGATTTTTTTCAGATTTAAACTAAAATCTCAAAAAAAAAATCATCAGGTTTTATGGCATACAATTACCAGTGTTGTATGAACTTTAATAGCTATACTTAAATTACAGAATACAGCACAAGTTTAACTGACTCAGAGTTTTCAGACTCTGGTTCTACTGCTTCTGGATCAGATGCTGAGTCGACAACCTCATGTTCACCCTTAAAAAAGCTAAGAATGCAAGATGATATATATAAATTTTTTGAAGAAGGGGAAAGCAACTTGGAACAGTCAAAAAGGGTTACAAAAAAGTCGAAATCAATCCACAAACAACTTATTAAAGACAAAAAGATAAAATGGTTAGCAACATTTTTTTTTAGGTGACTTTATATTTAAATTATTTATGTAATGTAACGTAACACTGCATGATTGTATGTATTTTCTATTTATTTCAGGAAAGAAGAAGTTGATTTCTACCTATCACTTCCTGCAATAGCAAAGAAAGAATGTCCATTTCATTGGTGGAACAATTATGATATGGGCAAACATGGAAAGAAATCAACAGAAAATGAACAACAGCTAACTACACTCTGCAAAATGGTCAAAAAATATATGTGCGCTCCTCCCTCTTCAGTTTATAGTGAAAGATTGTTCAGCACAGGAGGAAATATCTACGAATCCAAGAGAAACAAATTAACGCCCGAACATGGGGAACAATTGGCATTAATTCATTGTAACATGAAATTTTTAAAATAAAAATAAAAAATTTTCCAACACTTCAAGCAGCTGTAAGGAATATATTGAATAAATAAACCATTTTTAAAAAGTTAATTTTTAGTTATTTTAAGGAAAATATTTTTATATGAAGATAGCTACCATAGCTAGCTACTTTGAAGAATTTGATTGTTTTTTACCAGGATGTGTGTTTTCAATAAAGCTTCATTTCGGTGTTGTCTTAATCATTTATGTTTGGTTAATGAAATTTATTTCGGTTGAAATAAAGTAGTTTTTTGCTAAAAATTTTGTCTTCTATACATGCGACTCAGTGTAAAATGATTTTGATGTTCCTAACTGCTGGATTTAAAAAAAGAGACACAAAAGTTTAAAGTTTTGTGATTTAGTGGTAAAAACTAGAAACAATTTTAATTATAGTTTTAAGAATGTCGCATCAGCAAAAAAATCATTTCCCATTTGGTGACCCAATTCGCCCCAGTCGACGCTACCTATGCCAAGCTTGCCGATACCGATTAATCGGCCCAATATTAGGAAAATAATCGGCATGCCAGGTGCCGATACCGATTAATCGGTGCACCCCTAATTTATAATAACGATGAAAATTTTTATTTAGTTTCACTTGGAAACGATAAATTACTGGAATTCCTGTGATTTACAAACCATGCTGGGTTTCGTGTTGAAGGAAAGAGTTGTCTCTCAGATGTAATTTGTGAATTACGAGTTTTCTTCTTGTGAAACTTAGCGTTGCAGGTTGGAATTAATGAATTAAATTAATTTTCGGTATTAATATTTAAATTTTTCTTATTTAATAATTATGTTTTGGAAACTGTGCTATTTTTTAAACTTCATTTGGGTTTACTCGTGCAATTGGAACTTTAGATTGATTACTGACCACAAATGGAGCATTTTTAGATTGCCAGTAACGTTTTTGTGGTATCTATGTGCGCTCCCAACAAAGTGTAAGATGGTTCATTTTTATCGGGAATTGATGACGTGAAGTTTCTGGTTTTCATTTTTGTCTTTTGTATTTAAATGTATCGATGTGATTTCTGAAGGTAGTTTGAATAATAATATTTTTTTTAAATTATAATAACGGTTACTATGTATGGGCGCGTTTATATTTATACTGTGCAGTATTGTTTCGTTGCGTTTGATGTAACTGCCATAAGTAACCTTATTGGTAGCTAGGGCGTGATTAAATTTTTGTGAAATTCTGTGAAACTTGTCATATTTTTCCGTAAATTTGGCCAGAGCAAATTATAGTTATTGTTTTCGAAGTGAAATGTTGAGAAAATTCTGTAAATTAAATGTGAAAAGTGATAATCAGTAACAGTACAAACTTTTCGATATTTTTTTTTCAAAATTTCGAGAGGCTCGATTTGGAAGCACCTAAGTTGAATCCGAATTCCACCCATTGAGTTTAGTTGACCCGAATTAGGTGATCGATCACCGATGAGAGAGATGAGAGAGAGAAGAGAAGAGAAGAGAGAGAGAGCGAGAGAAACGAAACCGAATGCGCAGCGACTTGGTGCAGGACAGTTTCGATCGAAGTTGATCTACTGGTATTTTTCGGGCAGTCCTGGTCTCGCTGCTCGATGCTTTGCTCAATATGCGTTTTAGCACTCGGTAGGCAAACCACGAGTGTCTAAGGCTTTACTGTCCATACAGGCATGCAGTAGGTTTCGTTGTGAAACCACCTACGGCGAAGTGATCGTTTGATTAATGCCATGTAGGGAGTCTTTCAGCTGGACGTAGAAGGAGCAGCGTTCACCGACAAAAGTTGAGATGAGAGAGGCGACTTTCTTCGTCAACCTCTAGAACTGAAAATTCCATCCAATTCCGGTACGTGGTTCCACTTTCAGTATACAGTATCTCCATCCCCTGATCCTCTTTGAATTGGACGACTCTCTTGTTTTTTTCGCCACTGTTTGGAGAGAGAGCGGAACCTCAAGCAAGCTGATCTGTTGCATGGTGATGCAACCCCCTTACATTCTAGCGAAGTGAGCAGGAGAGCTGCGATTGAAAATTTAAGAAGTCCGTTGTCAGCTTTGCGGATTGTTATCTAAACAACGTCCAGAAATTAATGTACACTGATTATTATTTAATGAAATTATAAGTGAAAGGGTGCAATTATTGCCCAAATTTGTTTTTGTGTTTTGTTTTGTGAAATAGTATGTGCACTCTGGTCAGTGTTTTTTTATATAAACATTTTCTTATTCTTTCTATGTTGCCCTGATAGTAACTATGTAACTATAGGAATATTTGTTTCGAATGTAAAGCGATCTTTGATGAGGAATCGCTGGAATAGATTGTGAACCTGAAATTTGTTGTAACCAATTGAGAAAATTATCCTACATTTTACACGTAACAGCTTTGTTACAGTCGTACATCTGATTATTAGTGTGAAATATTATTTTATGCAAATGTTGTGAAAATTATAAAAAAATTTCTTTCGATTTTTATAAAATGATGCAAAATATCTAATGTATGGAATTTGCCATTGAAATGATTTTTTGTCTGTTCTAACTTTGAACTTGTTAAGAAAAAAAACCTGAAAAATAAATGAATTTGTTAAGTAAATAAATTTGTTAAAAGAAAACAAATTAAATAAATAAGTTTTCCAAGTGAAAACTTATTTTCAAGGGGGTGATGTGAGTGTAGTGTATTTTTTTTTTTTAATAATGTTTTGTTTAATAAAGAAGAAAATAATGTTAAATAAGAAATTTAATTATGGTTTGTATGTAAATAAGAAATTGATAATGTTTTGTTTGAAATTAAAAATATAAAAATAAAAATTGGCAACATCTGAGATGTGCCCAATGTGCCAACTCAGAATGCCCCAAAACGGCAGTCTTTGGACGGGATTTCCCCCGAGAGGGTGTTCTTTTGTATTGGTATGTAGTTGGTTATTTAAAATGTTAAATGTGTCTCTCTCCGCGATTAAATGTTAACGCTAATTCCGCCCTCGCATTGCCCCGTTAGTCTAAAAGTATTTCGGCATAAATAAAAAGTCAGTGAATAGTAAATAAAAGTGTGTAATTTATTCCCCGGTCTCTTTTCTTTGTTCGAAAGTTTTATGGCGGCCACGTCTACCTGTCCGCCCGTGTTTATAAAACACAGTGAAACGAGTGTAAAGAGAAGAAAGAGCAATGATAAAAGAAATTGAATAAGGTAAAATAAATAAATCGCAAATGAGTCGAATCACTACACTATGTTATCAATATCTCTCCATGGATGACCTTTTTCTGGATAATCATTTGTTGATGATGCATGGACTTTAAATAGAAATGTTATTGCCTGGAGAAAAAGTCGATACTACAACTTATCTTACACTTTAACTATAACATGACCACATCAAAATCCTATGATCGAAAGTTTTTAAAGTATCCCACGTTTGTGAAATAACCTAACTGCTCTATTCTCTAAATTTAGGAATAATGCAGGAATAAAATACATAGTCGTCCTAGCAATACCACCAAAACTACAGTGAACAATATATTTATTCAGTCATTGGTTTTCAAAAAATAAAAGTATTAATATGACAACACCTGAGAGGGGGGAGGATAAGAGGTGGAGGGGGGGAGGGGGATAGAAAGAGGGACTGCGTTGTTGTCACATCTCGGAGAGGGCTTACAGGGGTGGCGCGCGACTATTGCAGGGGACTATACGTATTACGATCACTCAGTAAAGCATTCATCTTATCAATATAATTATTTTTGTCCATGATGACTATCGAATTAGATTTATCAGTTTTAGTAATAGGAGGTGACTCATTAATTTGACTATTTTCAGGGATTTTTAATACCTCTGAAGATAATTCACTTCAAAACTCATATTTAGGGCACGATACCCACAACCTTTAGCTAAAGCCGCATCACTTTCGCATACATCACTACGTTTTTCAAAATTGATATAAGATTTAGCAATATGTAAACTACAGTACTACTATAGTTTTTTATGAACCGAGAATCCTTCACCATAACTTAAAGGGCAGTTTGTATTAGGTTCTGGTTTGGGGTTTCTCGATTCCTAAAACACCTCGTAGTTTACACATTGCCAAATGTACCAAATCTTCCTTGTAGGTGTGTATCATATATATACATATAGGTACTAGCCAATGATTAATTTTTGTATCCGATTAATCGGTCAGTTAACTAAAACCATTCTGGTGGTTGAAGAATAATAGTTGATGTCACAAAACGTTCCCCCAAGTCTCTCGATTCCTTCAGCGTTGACAAACTCTTATGCCATTTAAAGACTCTTGACCGAAGAGAAATAAAAACTAAGTTTGTCCCATTTATAATTGTTTCTCCACAGTAACTGTTTAAGCAGTACTAATGTCAGTACAATGGAATTAAAGGAATTGTTCTATATATATATATATATATATTGAACATTTAATATTACAGTTAGAGTGGCATTGTACTGTCTTTGTTTCTCATGAGATGAGATGATAAATCATTAATAAACGACTAAACTGTTATCTTTAAATCGATTAATTTACGAAGTAATCAATTAATTTACCAAGTAATCGATTAATTTACCAAGTAATCGATTAGTTCACCAATAATGGATTAACTGAAAAAAAGCTAATCGATTGAAACTCACTCGGCATGCAGTAACCTGTCGTGCTACTACAGTTGTTTTCGAACAAATCTTCAGCAAAATGAAGACACTGAGGTCAGTCAATCGACTCCCACTGTTTCTGGTTATATAATAATCCAGGAGTTAGTGCAATGGGGCGCATTGTTGAGGAAATTGTTGCTTATTCAAGTTGATCTAAACCATCCCTATCATTACTCCTGTAACAAAGGAATTGTTGAAATGAATGTAATGATAACAATAAATCTTGTGAAGAAAATTATAATTTGCGGACAGACGTAAACGCCATCTGTAATGAGTTTCCATATTTTGAAGAAGGTTGGACAAAATAAGCGAAAAATTCCATAAAAATCTAGGATTAGCTTATTTAAAGGACAAATTTAAAGGCACAAGTTTTTGTACACCACTGTAACAACTACACTATTGTAGCAACATGTTAAAACGATTACACAAATAGTAAAGAAAACAATAAAAATAAAAATCAGTTGTTTAAATATATGTGTGGAGTGGCTCAACCCACACAGCTCTACTTGACTGGGTGGAATAAAAGGCTTTTCGTCTCATCAATTCTCCGCCTCTTACTGACTGTCTTCAGTTCCTCTCTTCGCTGCATTATTGCCTCACTTTCTCGTTACTATCGCTTTTATAACGGACACTACTCTTCTGAACCCCTCCTTTAATGAGAGTATGCAGCACCAGACTTTCGACACGTTCTCATCCCTTTTTTGTCCAACTCTCTAACGCAAGGGATAGTCGGTATTCTCAACCTTTCATCTACTCAACCGGTCAACTCTGGAACAACCTTCCTCAATCCGTCTTTCCCCCTGTCTCTGGCCTCCATTCTTTCAAATGCAGAGTGTACAAGCATCTTGTAAACGCTGGACTAAGTTAGTTACCCTTCCATTATAGAAAATATATAGAACAAGTAAGACCAAATGAATATTTACTTTAGTGATGTAACGTATTTTTGCAATTTCTATATATTTTTTGAATAAAAATTTGCAGTTTTCTTTTAAAAGTTTCAAAATTATTTAAGTACTTCACTACGTCTCTCTTTTCGTTGAAAAATTACTCATTCTGGACTGGAATGAGTAACTCATTCATTAATGAGTGTTGTTGCATATTTTAACAGCTTAAACGTAAAGTCTTTATAAGCATATGCCGGAGGCTAAATAGTTGGAATGTTTTGTAAGTGATATATAAGATTTTAGCGATATTATCATAGTTTACGGTCTGCTGTACCTACGTAACGATATGCATCATTTAGATGGTTTACGATTTTTGATCAAACGCATAAAATTATTTTTATAATCCTAAGCGAATATATATTACAGAAAAATATTTTGGTTTGTCTAACTGTTGGAGTGTCTGCAATACAAATGGCAACAAAATTTCATTGTTATAACAGTAATACCTTTATATTTTCGTAACTGTTATATATGTTGAGTAAACAACATTATATTAACAAAGTTGGTAGTGTTATTTCAACTAATTTTATAGGTTTCCAATATACAGGGTGTCCCATAAGTCCGGTCTCATAGGAAAATTTATTTTCAATTAAGTTTACAAAAATAATACATTAGAACTAAAACAAATGTTCAAATTGATGCCTTGTTTTGGGACCTTTTTTTCGTTACAGGTAGGATAACACGTAATGCCTACTATGGAAGTGAGTTACACTCGTGGGGAAAACGAGTGTAACTCGTGGAATTTGGAATTTCTACTTTCATCCTGCCCTTGTATCCAACCAATCATGTACGGATGTTCAGAGCTTGGTTTAAAAACTTATTAAGTCAGGTTCCCTTAGAAGTGATGCAAAACCTTCCTGTTCTTCAGTCATTGCGATGTTAGGATCAAGTAAAGATAAGCACCCCCAGCCTTCTTTAATTAGCCTTATAAGGCTAACTAACGAAAATATCACGACCTAACCTAACCAATCGTCAAGGGCGTACAGTTGACTTAACGATTGGTTAGGTTAGGTCGTGATATTTTCGTTAGTTAGCCTTATAAGGCTAATTAAAGAAGGCTGGGGGTGCTTATCATTACTTGATCCCGATGTTATTTCGTTCTTACAGTTAAGAACATATTTTCAATTATTTTTCATTTATATACTGTCATGCAACTTTCACGGCGTCCTTCCGGTGAATAGTTTTAGAGATTTAAGTCGTGATCAATAATCTTTAGCTTTTGTTTCCATATTATTTCAGTCGTGAAAGTTAGTTGTAAGGTTTGATATCTCCAATATTTTGTATTGAAATAAGTAAAAGACACTTTTTCATAATATAAGCATGTATGTTTGCTCTTCTGCTGCGAAAACTTCTGCGTAATAATAACGCGTCAGGGGGCTCAGAACTGGTACAGCGCTCAGGCCAACTCTTGAAGCTCATTACTCCAACTCCTTTGTTATTATTATTATTACCAGCATCATTGGGGTTTGAACCCCCGACCTCATTGTCCTTACTTCGCTTATGGAAAAATGATGTTACCCATTGAGCTACGGACAAATTCCTCCGTATGACTGCCATCAATTGGTAATTTTAATACTGTACTGTTTTAATCAACCGAGCTCCTGTGGCTCGGTTGGTTGAAGATTTAATTGAAACTACGGGGCTCCAATAAACCTTAGCCCCCCCCCCCATGGCCTAAACCATTATAGGTACAGCAAAACTAAACATACCTTACAAAAGAGAATTTAATCCTTCATTTAATGAGAAACAATTAAAACTTGGTGTTCCCGCCATTGGCTTCCAAGACAGCCTGAATTCGCTTTGGGTAGCTCGCCAAAAGTGACGTGAATAGATCTTGATCGTTACGCAAATTTGCTAAAACAGTTTCAATGTGTTGCGTCATTGTATCCTTCGAAAATCGATTTGCTGCAGGTTCTTCAAACAAGAGACATTCAACCTTGTCCTTTATAACTGATCCAATGTGTTCACAGACGTTCAGGTCAGGAGAATTTCCTGGCCATTCTTCATTTCCAAAGAAATCGATCTCATGGTTCCGCAACAACTGTTGAGTGGCTAATGCCTTAAAGCAGGGGGCCTTATCGTGCAGAAGTGTGACCTGATCGACATCCATAACATTGTTTGGGTTTCTTAGAAAAGGAATGACATGCTGGGATAGAATAATATCACGAAAATACTGTCCATCCCAACTCTGACCATTTGGCTTCAGCACCCACATGAGCTTCTTTGCAGTGAACAAAACAAACACACCAACACAGTCTGGACTTTTTAATAATTCGCGATAATGTTCATTGTCATCGATTTCATCTGGTGTTGTGGCCCACACTCGATCATTTTGGTAGTTAGGCCGACGTGTTACGTAAACAAAAAATTTCATCGGAGACAGCTAAATGCATGAAATCATCCACATCCCAATCTTCAGGATAATGGGCAAACCACATTCTGTCATCGATGTTAAGTTGAGTTTTTCTTGGCTTTGGAAGTTCATGCCAAGGCTTTAAACCTTGCCTATGACGGTACAGTCGAATGATCTCACCACTAACGATCTTTCCTCTCAACACTTCGATCTCTCTAGAAAGTATAGCACAGCTGTTTTTCCGCTTACGCGCACCGCTTTCAATGATGTCCTTTGTTTCCTGAGAGAGTGGCAAATTTGGGCGCCCAGATTTGGTTGCATCCATTTCACATTCATCCAAAGTTTTATTCCAATTTCTTTTGACGAAATCCTCACTTCTTCGCAACCCATGAACGTGTTATAAAGGTGGCTCCAGCATCACGAGCTTCCCGAAATGTTATTGCTCGTATGCGATCTATCACACGTTGCCAGTAGTATAGCCGCAAAAGGGGAGAGTGCAAGAATGTTGCAGGTTATTATGTAATGTTGCAAAGGGGGTGGGGTTGTTGCAAAGGGGGAGGGGGTTGTTGCAAAGGGGGGAGGGGGTGGGGGTTGAAAAAAAAGAAAAAAGAAAAAAAAAGAAAGAAAAAAAGAGTACTGGCCTTTGTTGCCAACCTAGGTTGCAAGGGTCATGCACCAACCTATGTTGCAAGGGGCATGCAACTTGGAGGCCTCCCCCAAGCTATTCCCCCCAAAGGGCCAGAGAGAAAGGAGGAGAGGTGTTCACCTGGCAGGAGCCAAGTGCACATTAAGACTTCAGCCGAGTAGGCGTTGTTTTATAGGCTCCTAATCAGCCAGTTGGCTGAATCAGCCAGTTGACTGAGCCAAGGGGGGGAGGGGTACACCTGAAGGAGAGAGAGACGCCTGTAGGAGAGAGAGAGAGACGCCTGTAGGAGAGAGAGAGAGAGAGACGCCTGTAGGAGAGAGAGAGACGCCTGTAAGAGAGAGAGAGAGACACCTGAAGGAGAGAGAGAGGAGTTCTCCCCCAAGTTATTTTCGTTTTCCTAACCTAAGAGGCCACTAAGGGGTTTTACCAAAGGGCCTGAAAGAGAAGGACCAGAGGTCCTTCCTCGGCTGGGAGCCGAGGTGGAATGAGTCTTTCACCAACTTCGCGGTCTTTTATAAGCCTCTATTCTGGCTGAATTGCCAGTTAGCGCAATGTGTTCAGTTGTCAGATCGCACCATGTATGCAGATGCTGAGTTGCTACATCAAGCCATGTAATCGGGTGCTGATGTGCCAGATTGCACCATCAGATAGCGCCATGTATTCCAGAAATATTAATCATCCATTGTGTAACAATATGACGATAGTTATTCCAATTAAATTCTGTTTAAATACACCTTTATTAATTGCATGTTAGGTAAATATATATATATATATATTATTTATTTTATAACATTTAATTTTAGTTTAGAAGCAAATTTAACATTAACTTCATTGAACTTTTCGAAACAAATAACATAGTTTACCTTCGAAAACGTCATAATAGAAAATAATTAATTTTATGGTTAACTAGTTTATTTCGTTTACTATAATTATGTATATACAGTCTTTTAAGCAGCTTATGATACATATATATATATATATATATATATATATATATATATATATATATATATATATATATATATATATATCTGAACTCTTTCAGCTAAAGAAGCCTTATGTATAGCATTGGTTGTGTAATAGCTCATTGTGTAACAATATGATGGTAGTTATTCCAATTAAATTCTGTTTAAATACACCTTTATTAATTGCATACCTTTCCAGTTTTTTTTGCAATGATCGGATTGCTAGATATATATTATTATATATAATATATATATACAGGGTGGGCGGAAAGTAGCTCCCTAATTTAAATTACATATAAATTATGTATAAATTGTGATTGTATTGTTATATTGTTATGGTGTGTTCTCTAAAGTGGTACAATTGTAACGGTAATCTTTTTTTCTCTAAAATGTTCTCTTTGTGTTCTCTAAAGTGGTACAATTGTAACGTTCATTTTTTTTTTTTTCATTTCAGATTGAAGGGTAACATGGCTGAGCGTTTAACACTGCAGGAGCGTGCCCAGTTGGCGGCACGGTACGAAGTTTGGCAATCTGTCGTTCGAGTTCAAAGATGGTGGCGGGCCATTCACGGACCACGTGCCCAAGTGGACCCGAAAACAATCAAGAACTGCCACTCGAAGCTCATGACCACGGGGTCTGTGGCAGATGTTCGAAGATGTGGTCGCCCTTCGACATCCAGGGCCCAGGAGACGGTGCAGGCAGTTCAGGAAATGTTCGCACGGAGTCCACGAAAGTCAACTCGCCAGGCAGCTCGGGAAAGTGGACTCTCCCGCTACTCAGTGCGAACTGTGCTGAAGAAGGAGCTGAACTGGCGTGCGTGGAAGCCGCATTACTGCCAATCTCTCTCGGACGAGGACTGCGACATTCGCATGGAGTTCGGGGAAATCATGCTGGCTTGGCATGAAGACTGGCCCCATCTCTTCCGCAACATCCTCTGGAGCGACGAGGCGGTGTTCCACGTCGGAGGCTTTGTCAACCGCCACAATTGCCACTACTGGGCAGGAGAGGATCCCATGGTTACCGCTGAAAAACGGCAGAATCGGTTCAGTGTAACGGTGTGGTGTGGTATGACCTCAGATCAGGTTGTGGGCCCGTTCCTTCTGCGCAACACCATGAATGCTGAGCGGTACCTTGCTATGTTGCGAAACGAGGTCTGGCCGGTTGTCAGCACATGGAGAACATCGACGATCTGATATTTATGCAAGATGGCGCCCCTCCGCACTTCGCTCTTGTTGTCCGTGAGTGGCTGGATGCCCACTTCCCTGGGCGTTGGATGGGTCGTCGTGGTCCACATCAATGGCCAGCCAGGAGCCCCGACTTGACACCGTGCGACTTCTTTCTTTGGGGGTGGGTAAAGGAAGAAGTCTACCGCACCAAACCGAGGACATTGGAAGAACTGGAGGACCGAATTCGGGAAGTCATGTCCTCCATCCCGCCGGAGTTCCTGCTAAAGTCAGTGGACGCCATTCCTGGGCGGCTCCAGAAGCTGGTGGAAAGAGTTGGAGCCCACATTGAATTTTACAGAAAACCTACCATGTATGCCTACCTTTTCATATTATTTCTTCTGAAATAAATGGATAATATACGTATTTTTTTACCAATCCAAAATAGGGAGCTACTTTCCGCCCACCCTGTATATTTATATATATATATATATATATAGAGAGAGAGAGAGAGAGAGAGAGAGAGATAGGATCTGTAGTTAATCTTACGCGAGGTATGAAAATCAGGAAAAAATGCCAAATGTGTATTATTTTAAACATCTTATGTTAGGTAAATATATATATATTATATATATATATATATATATATATATATATATTATTTATTTTATAACATTTAATTTTAGTTTAGAAGCAAATTTAACATTAACTTCATTGAACTTAAACTTTTCGAAACAAATAACATAGTTTACCTTCGAAAACGTCATAATAGAAAATAATTAGTTTTATGGTTAACTAGTTTATTTCGTTTACTATAATTATATATATACATGTTCTGAAATATTTTCTCGAAAACTATGGGTGCTAGAAAAATTCTGAAACCATATTTGGAATCAGTATCAAAAGTTCTATACGAATAACCAAATAATTTTCAAAGGAGAATACGAGCATTAAATCTATTGGTGAAAATATATATATGTTACTCGTCAGGTCCCGTTATAGCGGATTGGTACACGTCATAGCTCCACCCAGCTACATCGGCAGCCAATCACTACGAACATCTGGTCTTTTGGGGCTGAGCTTGGCGATTGTGCCTATAAAAGGGGATATTTTTCAGTTTGGAGTAACAGTAGCTATTTTCGCTTCAGTGAATAATCATTCCCTCCACCATGGACCTGTACGTCTCCCCAGACTTGTATGAAGAGAGTGATACTGCAGCATTAACCGCAATTAGCCTTTTTAATGCGGTTGACCGTGATGAATTATTTACAACGCAAACCGTAGAAGACATGTGCAGTGACGCTCCTTACAATCCGACGCAAGGGACTACCATAGAAATGTAAGTGTCTATAATTAGAATTTATATATGGATGGGGTGTAGTATCTCGTCAAATAGATAATCGCCAAAAATGTCAATCAATGTTATTTTGTTACCCCATTATGCTAAAATCGAAATTTTATGGCATTCATTCCTCGAACCAAAGATATCTTCACATAATGGGGATCTGTCTGTATACTCTGTATATGTTTTAAAAGCATTATTCCTTTAAGGTCCGATGAGGATTTGACACGTGTTATACAATCTTTTGAAGAATCTCGGAATACGGGGGATATACTGAACAGTCAACAATGTCACACATCCTCCACCATGGACCTGTACGTCTCCCCGGAATTGTATGAAGAACGTGATACTGCAGCATTAACCGCAATTAGTCTTTTCAATGCGATTGACCGTGGCGAATTATTTTCAACGCAAACCGTAGAAGATATTTGCAGTGACGCTCCTTACAACCCGACGCAAGGGACTACCATAGAAATGTAAGTGTCTATAATTAGAATTTTATATATATGGAGTGTTGTAGTATCTCGTTAAATAGATACTCGCCAAAAATGTCAATCAGTGTTATTTGGTTATCCCCATTATGCTAAAATCGAAATTTTTATGGCGTTCACTCCTCGAACCAAAGATATCTTCACATAATGGGGATCTGTCTGTATACTCTGTATATGTTTTAAAAGCATTATTCCTTTAAGGTCCGATGAGGATTTGACACGTGTTATACAATCTTTTGAAGAATCTCGGAATAGGGAGGATATACTGATCAATCAACAATGTCACACCGAAATAATGTAAGTGTTTTTCGATCTTTTTGGGATAAGAAGACACAATATATTTTCATAAATTTATTAAATGAAAGAAATCAGTACAATAAACAACTGCAGAATATATCGTTACAAATATACGAACAAAAACATTATAATATACAACGAGTACATACAATTGGAAAACAGTTTTTTATCTGTCTGCATACCATTTCATCGTTTCGGCGAGTGTGACACGGGTCAAATAAATTTAAAAAATTTATAAATTCTTTATCATTTGACATATGCATGAGAAATGAGACGCAGTACATTCCGCAAACATTAGTAAAATATCCTTGCATGCGAAATGGGGTCCACACAACTTCGGGAATATGTAACTGAGCGAGAAATTTTACAATAATAGGATCACTCCAGGGTTGAGTACCGAGTGAATCAAAATAGTACAGGCGCTGTCTATTTTAAAAATAGACAGCGATCCAGTGAATCCCTTCATTACCGATGATGTCTGTGTTCACAATAAGACTACCGCATTCTCGCGTACTTGGCAAACTCAATGTTTCATTCTTCGCAAACACGCCGATAAATTTGGAACGTGTGACTCGCTCCATTACTTCTGAAGTGTATTAGCATCCATTTTAAAAGTCAGTGATAACGCTTCTAAATCTATCTACTTCTATTAGGGCTTGCGATTCGAGATATACTAGTACACTAATAGGAGCGTCTATAGGCTTGGCGAATTCCAGCCGCACTGAGATGTTTCCGCTCTGCTGTGGTTTAAATGGGTATTTACGCTAGCAGATAAGTCAGGTGTAATGTCAAACGGGTAAAGGTTAAATTGATCAATGAATTCTTCCTGCGTTACCCCATTACCAAGCTCATCACAATCACCTGCAATATGGGTCAGATTACTATAGGCTCTGGCACAAAGCGGTAACACAGCGTCTGATGAATAGTCCCCCCCCCACCCCCCCCCCCAAAACCCATTGTTCCACCCAAGCAGTGCCATTAACGTATAGAGTTATATTTTTAAGTCCGAAATTCTCGAATTTAAAGGCACTCTTTTTATATTTTCCATTCACCGAAGCGTGGTCCTGCATGCCGATTAATATCCTTTTAGGAAGATTTCCCAGGGCAATGTTTTCTATCTGCTTCGATGCCAACCCTGCAGGAACCGTATATAGTTTGATCTGCACTCTGTTAATAGGATATTTCACTGTAGCGTTTAGTAAATTTTTCTCAATTTCTAGTTGTTTTGGTGAACTTAATTTCACTCGCCGTACGCGGAGGTATGTGTCCATAATGTGAACCACAACGGACTTTGCACCCTCTTCTTGATTCACATCCAGATTTAAGCAGATCTCAGGACTCGTGCGGGTGAGCTTTATTTTCATATCCACCCCGTTCACAAGCAACTTCTCCTGGAAAATCTGTGTGCAACCGTCCAAAACACTCGTATATTTTCTTTTTAGAATTTTTAAATTTGTCCTTTATACTATTTTCATCTTTAGTTTGATAATATCCCTCCGCACTTAAAAGGTAGCCTTCGCTTCTTTGGAAAAGTTGAGGACATTTTCCAAAGGCTCGTAGATGATAGTACCCCCTGCCGATATGTTGGTCTGATTTAAATATACGTCACACTGGTTGAATATGGTGCAGAAAGTTTGTTTCAGGGTATACAGCATATTTGTCATCGCAGACCGTTCCATCAGAATGGGCTATACGTAGCTTAGCGTACATGTGCACACAGCTTGGATCAAAAAAGTAAGGACCTGAGCTGGGTATCACGAATTCTATAGGTGCACTCGGGGAACTAATTGTGTTTAAAGGGTTAATTGTAATAAAGTCACTGCGCTCAATAGAAACTTGGGTTGGCGGGAGCTCAAAAAGGACAGCTCCGATTTACAGCATTGTGAACTACATGGGTGGATGAAGCGTGCCATGGCGAAATAGTGACTCCTCTCTCGACAAGTGGTAAACAAACTATGATTCATGAGATCAATATCCTTAGCTTATATCAGTCAAAAAAGTGGTCAACCATAGGTTTCATTCGCTTACAGCATTTCTTTTTTGATAGCCTTTTACGTTTAATACCACGTGACCCCTTCTTCTTCCGGGGAGCCCTCTTCTTCTTCCCGCCACCACGCATTTTTCTCTTTGCATCTTTGATGATTTCGTTCCGTGTACGCTTTAAATGTTTTTTTAGAGCTTCTTTAGGTTTAGCCACGGCCAATATGTCTTCTGCAGTGTTAAGGCCTGATTGTAGCGCTTTCCTTCCAAGGTATCTGGCACCCCTCTTCAGCAAAGGAACAGCCGTACGTAGTATGGATGAAAAAATGGATCCAAGTCCACTACCGCGCTGGTATCGCATCCCTCGATAGACGGTGAAAGGCTTTCTATCATTATAACTCAGTGCGTCGAAAGTGTAGCTTCACTGTTAAGCTCCCGTTACCGAATGGGAAGTTTTCGCCCTCAATCGTTCTTATATATATTGTGATATTGGTTATTAAATTAGTTGCGACATTCACATAATGGGGTCTGTCATATGTAATACTCAAACTCCTTCCTCTATGGTTGGGGATGTGAGCAATGCGCAGCAGGCGTGCCTGGGTATCCCCAACAAACTGGTGCTCCACTATATTACTGTAAATATAGCACATGTCTGGGGACCTTTCAGCCAATTTCTCCATCTTCAATTGATACATTAATCTGGACAAGTTACACTGTGTCTCGTGAAATGTGTCTCTTTGGAAGGCTGCGCTATATCGGCCGTTGGTTAGAATTTAGAATTTTGAACTTTCTATGTTCTTTAAGACGTCTGTTAGTCTTTGATTTTAGGATTAGTGTATGTGCAGGGTTGTTTACGATTTCATATACTAAATCATTCTTAAGGTTTGAGTTTCTTAAACTTACGTTTAAGCCTCTCACAACATCCTCGGCCGAACCATATTGACCCGGCCCTAGTCTTACTTCTGGACTGTAATACCGTGCAATCTTAGTCCGAGCGATGCGCATAGTTTCATCCATAGCTACCCCAGCTTTTTCACACTCGTCAATGTCTCTAAGAATCGTAAAAACGGTTTCTTTATGTTCAATATTTAAAAAGACGGTGTCCAGCTGAATTTCGCATATCCCCACCTCATACGAATCACGACCCAATTCAATGTGCCCATGGAGTTCTGTTACAAAGTTGGCTAGCGTGTTGTTAGGGTGTACAGACAGGGACGAGGAGGACGGGAGTGTGACGTAGAAATGGTTAGGAGCCATGTTGCATACTATTTAAGCTTCATTATTGCATCAGCTTTTATATAGGTGTTGAAGCTTTCTGGGTACCCTAGCCATTTCACCAGGTACATTTTTCTCCTTCCTGAACCTTTGCTTCCTAAAATTTTCTCAATTTTAAACACATTTTTTTCTAAATTAAACGCAACTTTCTGCAATTCCTCGCGGTAAAAGCCTCCTGAGATTTCTTCCCCATTCAAATCTTCAATGTAATACATCATTATCTCACCTTTAGGTCTCACAGCCCTAACTTTAAAAATCTCGCGTGTCCATCCTTGCTCAAAACCCTTTGCGAATTTATTCCCCGAACGCGACAGCCTTACATAATCATTGATTTTGAAGCGCGCAGAGTGTGGTGGTGGTGGTGGTGGTGATCCATCTCTTCTCGGGAGCGTACCTCTTTCTAAAACTTCGTTAGGTGTTGCCCCAATCGTGCGATGGTGTGAGCGGTTGTAGGATGATGCCAATGATTCCAGAATGTCTAGAAATCTGTATGTGTTTTTATGTGTAAAATAACGGTGCATGCGTTCCTTTATGGTGCGCTGAACTCTTTCAGCTAAAGAAGCCTTATGTATAGAATTGGTTGTGTAATAGCTGATATTAAACTCTGTCAACATATTCTGAAAAGCACGGCCTATAAACTCCTTCCCCATATCCGTACAAAAATAGCCAGGAACCCTGTTTTCTTTTAACATTAGCGTTTTGGTGGCTTTAGCAACTGTTTCAGGTGATTTATTTTTCAGAGGAACTAGCCACAGATATCTAGAGAATACGTCTATTATGAATAGAATGTAGCGGTAACCATCGTTATACACAGAATATCTTTGCATGTCTGTTAAATCTGCTTGCCAAATAGAATCAATCGAGGAAGCCGTTGTCTTGGCTGTTTTAAACCTTTTTCTCACAGGCTTATGAAGCGTATAAGCGTCCTGCTCCCTCAAAAATCTTTCAACATCTTTTTTTCCTACTCCGTAAACACTTATGTACAGTCTATCTACGCCGCCGTAAGAGGCTGGGGTAGAAATGTCATAATAGCGTTTAGTTAATACGTTAGCCATTTGCGTATTTTAGAGGCACGTGGGTAGGGTTGGTTTAACCTCTTCTTGCTCCTCTTCAAAGGTGTTACCGCCGGGGGTGACGGCGCCTTCAATTGTGTCACAGGCGTTGCATCTTCCAAGTCTTTTAACCTGTTCAGATTTCCTATCAACGTTTTAGGGACATTTATTTGTTGTAGTCTTGCTTTAATATGCTTCCATCCTGATGGTGATGGCCTATCCCACTTTCTCACCAGATCATGGACAATGTCTACGATATTCGATCCCTGTACCTTTGATCCTTCCACAATGATCTCCCCTGTATCGGTCCATTGTATGGCGGGATCCTCATTCAATAGATTATAAAGACTTAAGCCTTTACTCCTCAATGTAAGTGGGAGGGTATTTTTTAATACATGTTCGATATGTTGTGTGGCTAATCTTTTTGGTCAGCTGTGTCGTCGGGTACAGATCCTATGTCGTCATCGTCCCCCGTGCTGTGCCTAATAACCACCGGAATCTCTGTAGGGCTCTTATAATTTTCGTATCGTGAAGAAATTTCTGCAGAGCTTCTTGGTATAAGATTCTTTTCTCATCAGGTGTTTTTTCACTGTTTAATAGGGCTAACAATTCGCTTTCCATTCTTTTAAGTCTGCTTTTACGGGGATCTAGATACGTGTCTGGATTCCTTTGCAGTGAGGCGTACACCTCGTGGGGAATCACTACCACTTTCTTCATATATTAATCTAGTCAGTAAAGGACCCAAAACTGAAAATAAGATGGGAGAAATGACCCTCCTGTTTGTACAATAATTCGTTTTTTTTTCGCTACAGTTTGGCTTTTACGAGCGAGTGCACGTATTATGTTCTTGTAGCGGCGTAGGCGAGCCTTCTGATGGGTTTTCATTGATACATTGCAATTTATAACGTTAAGACAGATTTCACAGATGCATTTTAAAAAGTCGGCATCGATATTTTTAATAAACATCTGCTGCATTGCCCGAGGCAGTCGATGATAGATTTTTATTAATTCACGGTATTTCTTTAGTCTCTTTGTCATTCTGGAATATACACCGTTTCAGGCTCGTTTGGAAATATATTCGTTCGCAGAAGCACTCTAAACGTGTTTCGCGGATGAAGGTCGCAAAGCAAATATCCGTAACGCGTGCTTGTAGCTTCTTTATAAACTTCCAAAAACTCCTTACGCTGATTCGGGAACATTTGATTGGCTAATACCCCAATTTGTGATACATCTCTACGTTGCGCGAATAAGACTAGATATTGCGTATTTAACGACACATCGCGCATGTATCTATTTTTGAAAAATAGATTCTGATTGATGAAGAACACGCTTATGTTAAGATGGTGGGAGAATACTGTAAATGTCTCGGCAAACGTTTTATCCATCTCCAACATGAGATCGTCAATTACAATGATTGTATGTTCATTTCCCTTTAACGAATTAACGTCATATACGCCTTTGTGGAACAAAATATCATCTTGGTACTCGTTGAACACTGATTGATACGTCGAATAGCACCATATAACTTTATGCACAAATTTCGAGAACATCTCCCCTTTTCTTTAATGATTTTAAGCATAAACACAGTTTTACCACATCCTGTAGGTCCAGATATAATACATGTGGATGGGCTCGTGAATCTGAATTTTTCTACAGAGTCCATTTCTAACACGTCACACTCCTAAGTGAGTCATTTACAAAATATTACAAATTTTGAGTGCTGATCCTTATATTTCTTCTCCCACAGAACCGTGAATGACGATGAGGTAGAGCAGCCCATCATTACGGATGACCTCGACGACAGTGTAGTTGTGATCTCCTCCCCTGAACCCTCACCAGCGATACCGGTAACACGTCAAAAGCGGAGGTATGAGATACCCACGTCAGGTATAAAGCGACCGAAATACGCGTCTGTTGCAGCGGTAATAGATCCCCAACCCTCAACCTCTTACGCAACAACACCCCCAGCAGCACTTAATATATCCCCTTATTCATCCGCCGCCCCCCGTTCTGTTAAGTCTACAATAATAGAGCCCCAACCATCAACCTCCTACGCAACAGGGCCCCCATCAGCAGCACCTTCGGCTAATATATCCACTAATTCATCCGCCGCCCCCCGTTCTGTTGAGGATGGTATAACGCTGGAATTGGTGCGATCCGCAGCCCCCACCCCAGCCTTGACTAGAAATCGGTATAGAGTCAGGGTCGACCCTAGAGTCATGTATAGCAGTGGAATTGAGCGCGGACTACGCCGGGTTGTAGAGCATATTACAGAGTTTGCTCTTCAGAATCGTGACGAGCGTGAAGTCAGGACGAGTCTGTCCTTTGGATTCGGGTCAGATGACGGTGATGTAGACGATTATTGGGTGATAGTGCCATTTAGACGTTTGGCGGCTGAAGATGTAGAATATATATTAGGGCGTATAATGCAAGCCGCCCAAAGTAGTATAGCCTTCAATATGGACAACTTCACGGTAAATATTGACCATGTATACCGTGTTGCGGGTCATAGTGCCATACCGTATACTCTTAACTTCAATTCTCAAGCTATTTATAGACGGCATATAAACGTCGATCGTGGTTGCGGCTTTATAGCAGTACTCTTAGCACGTATGTTTACTGTACAAAATACACGAACTCAAAAAATTTGGTTGCCTACAGTCGTGGAGCATGCCCGTAAACTAGCTGTAGACTGTGAACTTGAATTTGACTGTAGTATGGGTCCTGAAGAGCTGAGAAGGGTAGAACAGGAAATGAATGTCCGCATAGTTGTGTTTGGGTTGGATGATCGTCGTAGGACTGTGTATGTTTTTAAAAGCTGTGTGAGAGATCGTACAAGGCCCCTACTTATTTTAGGATTGTCAGGGACAACGTATCTCCCCATCCGTAATATAAGGTGGCTTTACGCGAGTTATGACAAAAGTCGAAAATATGGAGACATCATGATTTGTGTAAGGTGTGCCTCGAGTTTGAGGATGATATAGTGAGACATTGTAAAGAATGTCACATGTTATGTGAGCAGTGTAAAAGCACCAAATGTGAAAGCCGTGTAGTTGAAGCTGAGAAGAGAGACTGTGATGTGTGTAGACGCACATTTTTCAATAATAGCTGTTTTGATTTCCATAAATCAAATGGCACGTGCAGGAAAATGAGAATCTGTGAATGTGGTATGTTTCACACAATGGATAATTGGGGAAAATTTAAGCACAAGTGTGACGTATTTCACTGTCCTACATGCCAGGAGGAATATAAGGCGGATGGAGTAAAGCATGTATGTTATATGAAAGATGCTAAGCCTAAAAATAACCCTTGTATAACTGTATACTACGATATAGAAACATATACGAACGCTGAAACCAAAGAGGTAATTCCACATTTACTTGTGAGCCAGACTATCTGTGATGAGTGTATGGATATCGAATGTGACGAGTGCCCCAAATGTGGTAAACGGACAAACGTTTTTAAAACGAATGTCAGCGATAGTCCTGTGAAATTATTTGTGTCCTATATTGTCAAGTTAGCCGACAAGTTCAAAAAAATGACTGTGTATATTCTCGCCCATGACGGGGCAAAGTTTGACACGCAGTTCCTTTATAAGGAGTTGCTTGAACACGAATCCTCTGAGATATTTACAGGTGATCCATTGAAAAGAGGCAACAAATTAATACAGATGCAGATAAGAGGCAATGTACAATTTAAAGATACTTTATTATTCACACCTTGTAAATTAGCAAAGCTACCCAAGGTGATGGGAGTAGCAGCTGAAGTTTCCAAAGGTTACTTCCCTTACACTTTCCTCACCAGCGAGACTTTAAACTACGTAGGCCCACCACCCCCCAAACATTATTTTGACTGTATGGATGAACGTGAAGACTTTGATCGATACTACGACAGTTTTAATGAAAGTAACCCTTATAATATAGCTGATGAATGTGAGCTTTATTGCGTGAATGATGTGCGCGTGCTTAGAGTATGTTTCCAGGCCTTTAGAAGGATGTACATAGCCCGTTTCAAATGCGATCCACTGCAAGTCGCAACCACCATCGCATCATTATGTTTTACGGTGTTCAAGAATAACTTCATGCCGAAAGACACCTTAGCCATTATTCGCCGAAACAACCCCCGCAGTTACGGACACAAGGCTATTTACTGGCTCATACACCTACAGCAACAGACAGGTGTATACATAAAGCACGCCCGCAACACGGGTGAAGTACCCATTAAGATTAATGGACGTGTTTTTTGGATTGATGGGTTAAGTGAAAACCGTGTCACTGGTGTGAAGACTGTGTACTCCTTTAACGGTTGCTGGTGGCATGGATGCCCCCGTCCTGAGTGCGGAGTCACCGGAGATATCCACGGTAGGTCTCCTGCCGACTGTCTTGCATCGACCCGCACCCGCGATCAACTTATAGGATCACAGTTCACTCACAAAGTCTTGTGGGAGCATGAATATGATGCACGGATGGAGACAGACGAGGTGTACCGTGAGGAAATAAAAGCGATCAAGCGTTCAATGGTGCTGAATCCTCTCAAATGTGGTGATAGCTTGTTTGGAGGACGTACAAATCCTTTCAGACTATACTTCCCACCTACGGAGGGCGTGAAGCCCCATTACTACGATTTCTGTTCTTTATACCCATACGTGATGAAGAGCCATCCGTACCCCGTGGGCGCTCCTGAGAAACTGGTGGGACCTAGCCTACCATCCATCAATGAATTTTCAAAAAATTTGAATGATCGTTACTTTGGGATCTCTTTCGTAGACGTACTCCCCCCACGCAATTTATGGATGCCGATCTTACCTGTCGTTATCGACGACAAGCTCATGTTTCCCCTGTGCGTGAAGTGCTACCCAACCTTTTCACACCATATATAAACACCTTTTTGAAGGATAAGGTTGAGGCATCAGGGTATCCGCGAGGAGTTGATACCGAAGATGAAAAGTCTGCCTATATTCAACGTTACCGCGACCGCGAAGGTATACAACTTGATCGTGTCCAAATTGTAAAGAATCCTGACAAGCGCTTTAGTGCAAAGTTGTGTCTAAACAGTCTATGGGGAAAATTTGCGCAGAATACCGGCAGAGGGAGCATTCATTTGGCACAAAGTTATAGCGATGTCTGGGATTATGCCAATGCCCCCGATAAAGAGGTCATGGAGATCGTAAATGTAGGTAATACTTACGTAATAAAGTACAACAACACTGAATTTGCCACAGATACCTCAAGGGTTACAAACATACCTGTGGCCAGCTTCACAACAGCCTACGCCCGTATAAAACTTTGGGGTCTATTGCATTCTCTTGGGCGGAGAGTATTGTATGCCGATACAGACAGCGTGATATTCACAGAGAGGGTGGGTGAATACATGCCCACTATTGGGGAGTTCCTCGGCGAGCTCACTGATGAGATCAAGGATGAGTATGGGGACAACGCATACGCCGACTCTTTTGCCTCAACAGGACCTAAGACTTATGGGGTACGGGTGAGGGTGGGGGAGGAAATGAAATATATCGTGAAGGCAAAGGGTATTACGCTCAACCATGCGAATCTGGAGGTTGTTAACTTTGAGTCGTTGAAGGATCTAGTATGTTTGGATGAACAACCTCCCCAACTAATTGTAGGCACCCACAATTTTCGGGCGCAGAAGCTGGGGGGCGTGAAGGAACTTAGGGGTACGATGGTGTGCCGTAACACCTATAGGAAACGTTACCAGTTACCTGGTACCTATGATACCGTACCCTTTGGATACCAATGATGCTTCTAACTCACACGTCTTGTATATAATCGTATCTATTTGTAAATATATATATATATATATATATATATATATATATATATATATATATATATATATAACTTGACTATCTCGTTTATTAAATCGTATTTGTAAATATATATAACTTGAATATCTCGTTTATTAAATAAATCATGTTTCAAATAGCGTTTCACTTTCTCCTTTGTGTGTGTCTGTGTGTGTGTGTGTGTGTAGGTGAAAGTTCTAAGCTCCGCCCACTGTAAGACCGTGAGTCATGCTACTATCTGGGAGTCCCTGCGTGGTCAGTCGACCGCAGTAAGCCCGAGAGATCAGACGTGTATTCAGATCAGACGTGTATTCAAATGGCTACCTTTAATATTGCTTGTACTACGTTTACGAAATGGTATTCAGTAAAGTGCCAGGATGTGGTGGATACCGAAAAACTTCCTATTCCTCCCTCCTATGCCTCTTTTAAAAACACATTGGATTGTGCGAAGTTCCAAGATGTACAAATACTCTACGGATGTTCTGGTGAGACCGTTGAAGGCTTTCGTTGCACAGACGATGTGCTGAAGTATACTGCAGAGCTAAACTTTATAAAGTCTCACATACACCGTGAAGTAAAAGAAACAACGCGTGCAGAAGAGAAGCAGCAGGTATGGATAATGAGTCTTGCTGATGGGTGGTGTGACAAGCGGTATTACGTCATGCTACACCATGTCGATTACTCATACCCTACGACTGGAAATGTGAATCTCGTGATCATGGACAATCTTAAGTATTTTTATCACTATATTAACGTATATCATGATGAGGTTCGTAGTGAGGTTGTGGCTAGTGCCCTGCGTGAATTTTTAACAGAGTTTAGAGACGAGTATCGTTTGATGGGCAGAAAGGAAAAATATGAACATATGTTCCTCTCAAATAGTGCGCCGGAGTGTGGAGATATTTAGTAAAACATAAAATGTTCCTAGTTCTTATCCAAAATGTCTGGTGCGTAGGCTGGTAGTGATATTCTTGTACCGGTACAACAATTCGACTCGCGGAACAAGCCCATTCACTTATCATCGAGTCAGCCGCCCGTCGAACCATTCCTGCCTACCTGCGTGCCTCACACGGCTCATAGTTATCTCAGAGCTTGAGCCGAGTGGACGTGCGCTCCTCGAATACGATGGAACTTCCTTTGAGCAGCATTCTCAACGCCTCGTACGATGTGTCCGTGACGAAATCGTTGCGCGTGTTCAGGCGTAATTCCTGTACCATTAGCTATGTACTGGAAACGGAATGTAGACCGACAAACAAACGGGTTTATTTAAGTATCGAGGAGATGAATAGAATCTTTGTGATAGTTGAGAAGTGGAGTGAAGATCGTTATAAAATACCTGCTAACGTAGGTACAAGAAGAGAGCAGATTAGTGACGCACCCTCATACGCCGTTGTATGTACGTTGTGTATAAATAACGATCGGCCGTGCATTGATATACGGTTGATGTGGAAGAATGCTTCTGATAATAACGCTCTTATTCCTACGCGAAACCGTTTCATCCTCGACAGAATGTTTGAAATCGTCGGATTCCGTAAACTGAAACCTATATTAGACGCGCGTGTTACGGATATGTTTTATTTTGATACAGTACTTGAATACGCATACACCGCTCTGCTCGATGGGTTTACCGAGTGTAGGGCTGGTGAGAATGGTCTAGTGCTGGATGTTTATTTAAAAAGTTTAGACTCTTTGAAATACCATGAACTTTGGTACAAAGCAATTGATCGGTACAAGGCTGAGCTCACCTACACCGTTCACCCTGAAGAACTATTTCTTTATATAACGCGCAGTTGTCGTAACGATTTAGAAGATTATTTCAATTGCCGCTATGTTGAGTGAGTTCACGATTGAAAAGCTCGAGTCGGTAGAAATAAACCCTCGATTGGAAAAGCGTTCTTATAAACTTGTGTTTAATAATGTAGCTAACGATGAACTCTTTGTGCGTGCTTTTGATTGTATTCTAGACGTATTTAAAGATGACTTACCAACCGGTTGTGAAGTGGGAACAAAAATAGTACTGAACGATATGAAAGCCCTTCATATCGAATACAGGTTTCCCTATACTTTAAGTGGTGAAATATTATTAAGCCGCATATACTGCGTAATGCAGAGCAATAATGATGTAATTGTAAACTCGATTAAGACCGAGTTTAGTATTTTGAAAAAAAGTGAATTGTATTTATATTTTGCTTGACATTTCTCCTGTACTGATTATACGCATATTTCTATTGAAATGTATATTTATTTCTATTTGAAAAGTATATTTATTTTATAAATATATCTCCATAATTGTGTGTGTGTGTGTGTGTGTGTGTGTGTGTGTGTGTGTGTGTGTGTGTGTGTATTTTCTCCTGTACTGTTATGTACATATTTCTATTGAAGTGTATATTTATTTGAAATGTATATTTTATTTTATATATATCCATAATTGTGTGTATATATTTCCTGTACTGTTATATGCATATTCCTCAAATGTATATTTATTTTCTATATATTTATAATAAACAGAATGATGCAATGTTGTTTTACTTAATTGTTATGCCTTCTACTACCGGTATTCGAAATATAATAATGTATACAGTGGTATTGCGGTATCTGGCAATATTTAAGCCTTCTAAGCCAACTGGCTGATTAGGAGTCTATAATAGTGTATACAATGGTATTGCGGTATCTGGCAATATTTAAGCCTTCTAAGCCAACTGGCTGATTAGGAGTCTATAATAGTGTATACAATGGTATCTGCCAACTCTGTCTTCGATTAAATGAATACATGGTGCTATCTGGCAACTCAAGCCATTTACAGCCAACTGGCTGATTAGACGTATATAATAATAATGTATACAATAATACTGCTAAAAAGAGGTATCTGACAACTCAAGCCATTTACAGCCAACTGGCTGATTAGGAGTATAATAATGTATACAATGGTATCGCGGTATCTGGCAACTCAAGCCATTTACGCCAACTGGCTGATTAGGAGCCTATAAAACAACGCCTACACGGCTGAAGTCTTAATGTGCACTTGGCTCCTGCCAGGTGAACACCTCTCCTCCTCCTTTCTCTCCTTTCTCTTGGGGGATAACGCCGCCTCCAAGTTTTCCCCCCACCCCCCTTTGCAACAACCCCCACCCCCTTTGCAACATTACATAATAACCTGCAACATTCTTGCACTCTCCCCTTTTGCGGCTATACTAATGTTGCCTCTCCGAATCACCAATTAATTGAGAAGCCATTATATTGTCACTTTATCAGTTAGAGTAATTTTAATACCTGCAATAAATAAAGAATTTTATATATTTTTATAATCACTAAACACTATTTCGATATAAGTAAACATGTAAGCTGCAAATGGGGGGTGCTAAGGTTTTTTGGAACCCCCTTACATAGGCCTGGGTTCGGCTCTGTAACTGCAGTTGTAGTTGAGCCAGCCACTTACACTCTGACTGCTCGTGCTCAGGCCACTTTCGCCTGAAAGTGGCCTCTTTCAGGCATGTGGTGAAATACAGGTTCCCTATGTTATGTAATATTCTCTGAACTCTGCATTTATTAACATTATTACTCTAGGGCCTAGGCTCTATATAAGGAGCGTTCATAGCTCAGTGGGTAACATCGTTTGCTATAAGTAAAGTGAAGATACTGAGGTCGAGGATTCTATTCCCGATAATGCTGGTGACAATTAACCTAGAAGTTAGCTCAATGGCTCGCGTTCGTCTTGCTTGAGCACTGTGCCAGTTTCTGGCCCGCCTCACTGATTCTTCTTATCTGAGTTTTTCAAGTCACAGTCGAAGAACAGCGACATCTTCATTTATTTCCTAATTTGATTCAAACTATTCTCGGAATTATACAAAATTTATGGAAACGTTTCTTTTAATTCAAGTGTACCTAATTAAATAAAGAGATAATTGTCTACTATCTGTGCAGAATTTGCTTATAGTGTAGGTTTAATTACGCTTTAATGCACTTTAATCACACTTCAATATAATCCTAATATTATGCAAAATTCCTGTTAAGATTCTGGATACTTACTTACTTTATGAGGGTTTGAATGACGGTTCAGGATCGACCCGCGGTAGACCACTCTACTGAAGATGTTATGTGAGGAAGGTAACGGAAGTTATGTATTCAGTAATTATAATTTATACAAGGCGTTATTTCGTAGGAGGGTAATAAAGAATGAATGGAGTCGTTCCACCTCCAAAGACCTTCCTCACGCTCCCAGTATGTCTTCTGTCACTGGGAATCCATTTTGAGACGAACGTCTGCATCTTTTAATATTCAGTGAAATTATTTGTTCCCATATCGAAGCAGTTCGTCTTTTTGGCAAAATTATTTTTTATTTATGCATGCGTGATTCATTGCCCAATACTCCTTTTATCGACGAAAAATACAATCATTTTTTTTTTCGGGGTGGGGGTGGGGGGAGGGGGGGAGTGGAATCCATGCCAAAAGCAATAGCCGTAAAACTGGAAAACAATTCTTCTTTTTTAGTAATTGGGTCATCCGCGCGCGATACCATTACTTCACAACCTGGAGGTACAAAAAACATTTACAACGAGTAACTTTTTCGCTTTACAGTATTTTGATCGATTACCGCGATCGAATTTTGGGGCATGAAATGATCGTTATATAGACACTAACTATTGTTGCGAAGTCCCCACAGGGTGGTGGGTCGACTGAGGAATGAACGACATAACTACCCCTTAATTTTTCAAAGTATGGTCGAAGAACAGCCACACGTTGGCAACAATATTTTACAGCCTCATATTTTTTAATATTATTTATACGGTTTAATATTATTTATACAGTTTAGATTGAAATAATGAAGAGAGATTATTATTAAAATGTACTTTTCCTCTTTCTCACTCGTCTCGTTATAATTAAAATAGTTAAAGTCGGAAATAAGGACATAATTCAGACTGTAATTAGGAACGTGTATGTAGGAGAAATACGACTCCTTTTCACCTGGATCCCCGCCACTTTCGGAAGATCCTTTAATGTTGAGGATATAAAAAGGAGGAAATCCTTGAGAGAAATGTTTTCTGCCATTAGTACTTTGTAAAGTTTTATTTCCCGTCTTTGATGGTTTGCTGTGAAGGTAGAATTTTCGTACGAGTTAATTAAAAAATTTTATGAAAGAATTCATGTTGAATTTCGCATTATTGCTTGTGTGTGGGTTATGACATAACGTTTTTTATGGATTTATATTGATTTTGAGAAGGTCGTCAATAAATTCTTTTACGGGTGAGGAGTCTTTAGCTTTAAAGAAAAACATGTGTTCCTGCGCCGCATGTTGCGTGTTTTGGAGTTCCGTTCTTCATTTTTTTAGGTTCAGTTTTCTCGTACGTGTTACGTACAATTTGGCTTAGTAAACTGTATGTGGGATGACTTTACGAGTTGTTTCTTCCGTATGCGTCTCAATGTCGTAATAGACAATGATCGACTTTTGTTATATATATTGCTGGTATCGACTCCTTCATATAAGGGACGTGTCCGGTTTATATGTCACGTGGTACTAATACTAAATTTTCTAGCACGCATAATTAAAAACCCGATTGCTGCTTTGAATGACTGTCTCACCGCATCTACATCATATTGTA
>JAJOZX010000302.1:1360000-1615051 GCA_023014485.1 Bathynomus jamesi
AATGTTTTTCGATGCGAAGCATGGTCAACCTTCTGTTTTGCGGATGATAAACCTAAACAAAACACCATTTAGAGTGATTATGGCAGGACGTCTCTTAGAGCGAAAAGCAATCACCGCCAAACCAAAGCAAAATAGCGGAGGAAAGGCCCGCGAGGGTGCCTCAGCTTCTGTTTACTGACGCGCATGCGCACGTGGGAACGAAGACTAAATCTCCTTACAAAAAACACCAACCCACGAACGAGTCAATAATAACCGATGAAGCCGAAGAGAGAAAGGAAAGCGTATAAACGGAGTGAGAGGAGAAAATAGAGGAGAGACGATCAACTGAAAAAGAGAAGCAAAATAACGACAAACGTGCAGGCACGTGCGTCCTCTGGGAAATACCGTGGGAAAACATCTGCGCCCTTCCAAATTCCAACGGACAAAACGAAGTCGGCCACACTCTCTTTTCAACGCATTTTGATACATTAAATTCGCCGATAAATTAACTCATCAACGTGAAATTATTAAAACCATTATTAATTCCATCGTATTACGTTGAATTACAAACGTTAGCGTAGAAGATAGTAAACAAAAACAACACTTACGGGATAATCCTTTTTGTATTATATTACAAAAAAGTACAAATTGATTCGCTTGTTAAATTCTCACCTGTCCCCAAAAGACGCTGTTCTCTAAAATGTTTTGAGGGTAAAGAAATCAAAGTAGGAAAAAAAGTCAATCCCAGGTGTCAATCTTAGAATAATCTCATTGTATTTCATTCTTCAGAGATCGTAAGACAGATTGCGAGAAACGCGTTTCCTCTGTTAACAGGAAATTATACTTTTAATAGCAGTGTCTTTTTCTTATCATAGTATCTATCTGTAATGTAAATAAATGTATAGGATAGGTAATAATTGAAACACGAGTGCGAGGAAATAGTAACTATTTATTTTGCGTATATTTTTCTATAAGTGTAAATAGCACACATTTATAGAACGTTTTACATAATAAAGAAGGGCAGCAAATGTTGTTTAATCATACCATACCATGCCAATCTGCCGACCAATGACCTAATTAAGTTAATATTAATTAACAGGCTCAAACGCTTAAATAAATCAACACAGTCAAATCTTTCATATACGAAAATGAGGGAAACTTTGCATTTTGTAACTAATTTTTGGAAACAGGCAGGAATTATACAAGGCGTCTCTAAAGTCACGCAAACCTATGTAGGGTGTTTCATATGTCTGGAGACATTGGACATGTGTAAAAAGAGTAAAACAACTTTATGACAATGTTTTATTTTCAACATACTATTACAGAAGGTATTCAAATTGTTCACCCCGAACTTCAACACACTTCATTACTCGTAACTGGCAAACTCTCTGAACACTTTTGATTGTTTCAGCCGAAATTCGCTGCAATTCCAGTCTTATCTTAGCTTTCAAACCCTCAATTGTTCTTAGTCTGTCTACGTACGCAACAGATTTTAATTGTCCTCTTAAACACCTTCCGTAATATTATGTTGAAAATAAAACATTGTCATAAAGCTGTATTACTCGTTCTACATATTTCCAATGTCTCCAGACATATGAAACACCCAGTACTATAGTATATATAACCTTATATACACTGGGCTGCCCGACTTTAGAAACACCCTGTACAACAAACAAGTAATTAATGTATAATTGTATTTGCGTATTAGTCACACAATCGACTACAATGCAAGAAAAATACCGGCGCCTGCTACGTTCGGTCTGCGAGGAAGTTTGGAAATTGTTTTGACTTTAAAAATTAAAAAAAATGCTGATTTAATTCTATTCCTCAAATTTTAAATTTAGTTGCTGAGTAAAACACATTATTCAGACAAATTATATATATATATACTAATGCATTCATAATTTAAGTGGAAGTATGAGTCAAACATCTTTTTACACAGAGCACCATTCCGCTCATACGCCCATTTCAGGATACGAGCAGCTCGCAGCAGCACTGCCAAGCAGTTAGCTTTTTATATAGCTTATACAGTTTATAGTTTAGGTTCATATACAGTGTATATATATATATATATATATATAATATATATACACACTGTATATATTATACTGTACATTATTTTTTATTTTGGATCACCTGAAGAGCAGGGCCCCCAGCCCCAATCGTTAGGTCAACTGTACGCCCTTGACGATTGGTTAGGTTAGGTCGTGATATTTTCGTTAGTTAGCCTTATAAAACTAACTAAAGAAGGCTGAGGGCACTGATCTTCGGGTGATCCTTGATTTTTAATAAGGATTATCTCTCTCTCTCTCTCTCTCTCTCTCTCTCTCTCTTCTCTTCAGAAATCGATGTCATTTCATACACACACCTATTCTTTTATGCCCTCCTACCCAACACGTGCCATGGACTCCTCACGGCAGCTGCCTATGTCTGCCACCTGTTCATCCTGACCACTACCTATATACGAATGTGTACACACACACACACACACATATATAGATGGATAGATAGATGATAGATAGATAGATAGATAGATAGGGAGATAGATAGATAGATAGATAGATAAATAAACAGCCTAAAAATAGGTCTGTTCTTTCTTCCAGCTTGCCGCCTTCCATTTTGCTTCTGAAAAATTAGTTAGATAATGAGAATAATCTAAATACTGTATCGGGACGTTTTGTATTACTTATAATTGCATTGTTTTATTTTAAACTTATGATAACAGGTAAGATACAGACATTTTAGCGGGTTTAGGCACAGATATTGGTATAAAAATTGAAAGTAGATAGCAATATGCACAGAAATGGTCTTCGAATTACCTATCTATCTACCTACCTACCTACTTATCTATTTATCTATCTATCTATTTGTCTCTATCTATCTATCTATCTATATGTATATATATATCAGGGCTGACATTCGAAGTGTGTGTGTGTGTGTGTGTGTGTGTGTGTTTGTATTTTGTTAGGCTGGCGCATGCATTTTTTTTTAACGAAGGAAATAAATAATTTGTTTGTAAACAAGCAAGTATTTCGAAAGATCAGAAATGCATCGTCCACATGAATAATATCAAATCCTCTTAATTGGATTTCGCCATCGGAATAGTCTATCAATCAGTTTAAAAGCCTAAACAGCTGTTTTCAGCCTTTTCCACCTGGGAGAAGCACGCGTCTTTCATGTGTACAGTACATATGTGTTAATGTCAGTTTTTTTGTGTGCCTACGTGGCTGCGTATATCACGGGTTGTGTGTATTTAATTAGTGCATTCACGACCGAGGATAAAAATCATTTGGAAATATGTTCCAGTGAAAACATCTTAAAATGGAGCCCGTAAATATGGCATTCATTTAACGATGAATGACGGGGCAAATTATTATTAAGAGGATAATCAGTTAAGTGGAATTAGAGCGAAGTCTTCACTATAATTTCCTGTTCACCAGTTCTGGTTCATGAACTTCTAATGACCGAGAGTGACGAGCATAAAAATGCATCTTACCGCTTATTTTGCATGTTCGTACGTGCGCGAAAATTGTTTGGAAGAAAAAATTAACGTCGAGTTAGTGACAAACTATCAACCAATCATTTTTTTTTCCAATTGAAGATGTTGTTGTTGTTCTTGTTGCTGCTGTTGTTGTTGTTGTTGTTGTTGCTGCTGCTGCTGTTGTTGTTGTTGTTGTTAGATCCACCACCCGCACGGCTTGCCGATCCAACAATAGGTTTCGAATCCGATTTTCAATCGGTGAATTAAGTCACCATTACCCGATCATCTTTATCATTTTTCCTCATCTCATCAAAAGCGACAACGCAAATAGACAATTAGTATTTAGGTAAAATGAGATTCGCGGTTACATTAATTTCTCTCCACACGTCACAGGGAAATAAAAAGATGTTTGGCGATCACTGGCTGGTATAGACATTCCCGCATGCACTTGGAAGCTAAAGATGCTAAATATTGTGTGAAATAGATTGAATAACGACTTTAAAAATATAATTTAATTATATAAAAAAAACTTCGATCTAAATATGACGTGAAACTTCAGAATGGGTTGATGATTTGGTAGAGAATTTATATATTTATTATATAGGCATTTAGCCCACTTTCCTCTTGAAGTAAAATTGGAAGGTGGACAAATTCATGTTTTGGAAGATGCCTTTCGAATTTTCTTAATTTTATAATTCATTTTAAAAATTTCATCTTACTATTAACGCGTACCCAACGCCCGTAACTAAAACCATTTCCCTATAAGCGAACTGAAAACAATGAGGTCGGGGGTTTGACTCCCGCTGCTGCTGCATGATTACTAATAACCTAGGAGTTAGCGCGATAGTCTGAATTCGCCTGGCTTGAGCACTGTGCCAATTTCTGGTCCTCCTGACTGATAATAATTATTATTACTACTATTAACAGTGTCTAAATCTAAAAATTTAGATTTACGTACAGATATCAATGAAAAAATGTTCACATCCTGAATAGACGCTTCAGTAGCATAACATACGAGGCCCTCCTAGGAAGAAGTGGCTAAGCGACAAAAGTAAAAAAACGTCAGAAAACGCATTTAAATTTGTACCAATTTGAAAGTTTCCACAACTTTTGAACGTTTGAAGTTATTTCGACAAAATACCTTCAAAAATTCAAAAGTTATGTCACTTTCAAACTGGTACAAATTTAACTGCGTTTTCTGGCGCTATTTTACTTTTGTCGCTTAGCCACTTCTTCCGAGGATGGCCTCATATTATCTTCATACCTAATATAATGAAACCTATATAGATAATCGTACGTAGCCAACAACTGCAGTTTGAACAAAAAAGTCCCTATTTTCTCGGTCCCACGTTCAGACGTTCGTAATTTCCACCCTTTCTTTCACAGCATGTATTCCTTCCTATTCATTCCTCCACTACACGCACAGATGCTAATTTCTTATCGTACCAAGTATTCGCTTCAGCTTCATATAACACTGATAAATTTATTAACCTTCTTTACTGCTGCTTTTAAGTTCATCTTTTAACGTCTTTTCACATTGCAAATTAAATGAGCTCAAATTTAATATTAATACGTTCGCATCAATCTGTAATTGTTATCAATGATCTTGTAAAGATAACTCTAAATTCTTCGTTCTCAACGACAAGGTCTGCATGACAAGGTCAAATCTCATATATATATATATATATATATATATATATATATATATATATATATATGATACACACAGACCGTGCATGGAACAAGGAACTCTTCTGGGAAAATTAAATCCACTATAGTCCGAATAAGTAATGGTAAATGACAAACATTATAGTTTTTCCTTTGTCATAATGTTAGCCCGACTTGGGCAAAGGGTCACTCGCAAAGAGACCCCAAAAATATAGCTTCCCTCACCAACTATCTGCAAAGCAGATAAAATCCAGCTTTGGGACAGGATCTAGGGTTTAAAGCAGCCTACCCGACTATATTTAGAACCTCATTATAAGCAAAAGACTCGTTGCATTCACGTCGGATTAAATACATCAAAGAAAAAGGGGTAACTATTGTATTTTTAGCCTAATATCAAAACTTAAACCTCAACCGGCAGAATTGAACGTCCACTTTTCAAGGCACATTATTTGTCCCCCCTGTCTCCGTCCCTGATATATATATATATATATATATATATATATATATATATATATATACGGTGTGTTATATATATATATACAGAGTGTCCCAAAACCATGTATACATTTTTAAAAAACTTATAACAGGCGAACCCACTAACGGATTCAGATGATTTTTATTTCTTTTTATAGGTAAAATATACAACATCGAAATAATAGATAGTTTAATTTGTTTTAATCAGGTAAGTGTTCGAAATGTCGACCATTGACATCAATGCACCACTGCGCTCTTTGATTCACTGATTGGCAGACTTCAACAAAAAATGTTTGTAGGGATATTTCTACACGCCTCTTCAACTGTGCTCTTTAGTTGTTCAAGTGATGTAGGTCTTCTACTGTGTACTTCATTTTTCAAATGACCCCATAAAAAAAAGTCAAGTGGGTTCAAATCTGGTGAACGTGGTGGATACTCGATACTACCTCGTCGTCCGATCCACCATAATGAAATGTTTCATCAAGGTAGTTCCTGACATCCTGATGGTAATGAGGAGGTGCTCCATCTTGTTGAATGTAAATGTCCTCATCTCCGTATAACTGTCGAATTGCAGGAAAACCTTTTCCCGAAGCATGTTGAGGTAGCTATGACCGGTAACTGTACCATCGAAAAAGAATGGACCAACCAAACCTTTGGAAGAAAAACCACACCAGACAGTTATACCCGGTAAATTTACATGTCGTTCCACATAAATGTGTGGATTTTCTTGTGACCAGTATGTGCAATTATGACGATTAATTATACCATTCAACTTAAATGTAGCCTCATCAGACCAGACAATTTTGTCCGCAAATTGGACATCTTCTGTGTTTTTTACTCGAAACCATTCGCAAAACTGGATTCTGCGATCCGGATCATCCTCATTCAAGGCATGTAATAATCTCGGGATGTAAGATTTCCATTTAGCATTCTTCAGAATTCTGTGGACACTTGTCTTACTTTTCCTGTTTCACGAGCACATTGTCTCACAGATTTTCTTGGTGATCGGTTGAATACCTGTAGCACTTCATCAGAAGTGTTAGCATCTGTTGATGTCTTTGGACGCCCAGTCGCTTGCTTGTACACATCATGCACAGTACCGTATACTTCAAATTTCTACAGATACGTGAAATGGTAAGTCGAGTTGGAGGATTAGTTCCAAAATTGTCTCTCCACTGTTGTTGAACCTTTGATATCTTCTCAACTTTAAAATACGACTTTAGTATCCATTTTCGTTGCTCAAATGATAAGCGCACACTTCCATTTTCCATGTTTACTGTAGGCAGGCAAGGCTATTACTAATTTCAATTTTGTATCTCCTTAGGCTAGGCAAGGCTGTTAACAATTTCGCTGTTGTATCTTCTTAGGCTATAGGCTATAAAAAGAAATAAAAATCATCTGAATATGTTAGTGGGTTCGCCTGTTATAAGTTTTTAAAAAATGTATACATGGTTTTGGACACTCTGTATATATATATATAAAAATGTAAACCCACAAGGAAAAAGAAAAATGATTCCAAGGTCTTTCATGTATTCAGAAGTACACCTCGTCATGGAATTTCAGGGATTTCATTCCCTGACGAGGTGTACTTCTGAATACACGAATGGCCTTGGAATCAGTTTCCTTTTTCCTTGTGGGTTTACATATATATATATATATATATATATATATATATATAATATATAATCATCGATGCATTCATAGTTTAAGTGAAAGTATGAAGAGTTAAACATCTTTTTACATATATAATATTATATATAAATACAAGATAGCACACTTATATGAATATCGATATCGAAATGGGGTTGAAATTGAGTACTGATGTAAATTCACTATTCAATAAATACAAAAACAATATTATATCCTCATCTTTTAGGAAAATATATTTTGGAAATGCTGATTGTACTTTATTTTATCAACATATTGTTGCATTTACAGTACATCACTATTAACTTGCGAACTGTCACATATATTAATCACATTTCAACGATATCAACCATGCATCAACAGGGGATCGATCAGCGTGTTACCTGGGAATTATATACATTATATTCCGGGAACAAATTTCCTGCATGAGATCGACTGTATTTATTTATGGTCGGATGGTCGGGTTTGCAATGTTACAACCATCCTCGCTCACAACAATCTAATGTTGCAAAATTATTTCTGATCATGAGCTCGCATTTGCATACCGTCGGTCTGAACGACACCACCATAATGCTTGTATCTTCTTTCGCATAACATTATCATTGTATATTTTGCTTCATGAAAAATATTACGCTTCGGAAATATACTTCATACAAGGAAAAATTAAATATTAAAGTTGATCAGTATGAAATTGGACCGAATATTTCACATGGTAAAATATTACAAGCCATTACTGACATTTAAAGGGTTGTTGTTTTTATACTTTTTTCGAAGAATATTGGTGAATTTATGGGAAAATCTTCTGACTGTGAACTTCGACATACAGGATTCGATGACATAAAACCAGATACAGTAGAAAGTTCAAGAAAACTTTCCTAAAACCTGACAAAGATGAGTTAAAGCATAATTATATTCTATTAGCATATGGAAATGTTCTTTAAATCGCGTTCATAATTTCGATCTTATTTCAACATAAAAATATTTTTAATTGGTAAAATTAATACTTTTGCACAGTAATATATATATATATATATATATGATCGAACTCAGAATGGTCCTCTGAGATATTTTATGTTACACACAGACCGTGCATGGAACAAGGGACTCTTCTGGTTAAATTAAATCCACTATAGTTCGAATAAGTAATGGTGAATGACAAGCTCTATAGTTTTTCGTTTTTATGATGTTAGCCCGGCGTGGGCAATGGGTCGCTCGCAATGAGGCCCCAAAATATAGCCTCTTTGCGAGAGACCCGTTGCCCACGTCAGGCTAACATCATAAAAAAGAAAAACTATAGAACTTGTCATTTACCATTACTGATTCGAACTATAGTGGATTTAATTTTCCCAGAAAAGTTCCTTGTTCCATGCACGGTCTGTGTGTAACATATATATATATACAGTATATATATATATATATATATATATATGGCTACGTCGTTCAGCGATGTTGGATTTCGATAGTAGCCGGATGGGTGACCATTCACTACGTCCAAATTATGTAGTGATCTATGGTTCGAATCCCACGTAACGCTGTAGGTCCCTCCGTCATATGAACTTAAATGTTGCGAAGGAGGTTAAACAACCCCTACCATTTTATATATATATATATATATACATACTGTATATATATATATATATATATATATATATATATATATATATACACACACACAAATCTCAGTTTAAAAACTAATATATATATATATATATATATGAAGCGAGTACATCATATATTATACTCGAAGATATATAATAGGGCAAGAGTGGAATTTAATATATGCAATTTTCTTTTTCATAGATGTCTTATTAACGTACTACAGTAAGGGGAATGACTTCAACAGGGTGATCCACAATGTCTGAGTCGGGAAGTTTAATCTCATCAGAAAACAACAAAGTTAACTTTTTTCCCATTTAAAATGGGTTGAAAACATAAGAAAAAAGAAAGGAAGACATGAAGAAAGAATAAGTAAGAGGAGAGAGAGAGAGAGAGAGAGAGAGAGAGAGAGAGAGAACCGCTGGTGATAGCGATGCCACTCTACAGCTGTGCTCATCTCGGGTGTCTGACACCGACTCTTATCATCACGTTCAGTCCCCTCTTTAACCCTCATTTATCCCCCTTTTACCCTCTTTAACCCTCATTTATTCCCCTTTTACCCTCTTTAACCATCATCCCATCTCATTTACCCTTCATTTTATAGTCCCATATATATATATATATATAACGAATCTGAATTACCGGACATAAAGAAGAAATTGAAAACAAAAATAAAAATAATCCTAGCCAACGTACAGAGCCTAAAACCAAACCCTTTCATGGACAAAGTCACATACCTGAAAGGACTCATGCAAGAAACAAGAGCAGACTTTACATGCCTCACGGAACCTCATCTGGAGGACTGCCACACGAACTGTGAAAACTGAGTTTTGTATCGACAAAAATGAAGTACAAATTGACGTTTTGTATCGACAAAAATGAAGTACAAATTGACAACTATAACATACTTCGAGCCGACAGAACTGTAAGACGAAAAGGAGGATGTACTATTTATACACACGAAAAACATATGGCAGAAATGGCTATACGTACTTCAAACAACTACGTAGAATCGATAGCTGCAAAATTTGAAAAATTAAATATGGTACTAATTGTAATACTGTATATAGGACCCCCGAACACTCCAACTACAAAATTCTCAGATACCATTACAGAGGTCAGGAACTGGATGAAAGCTCTACACTCCCCAACCCCAAATATTATTCTCTGCGGTGATTTTAATTTCCCATTTATGAAATATAAAAGGATTGGAAGAAATATATGTACAATATAAACCAAGACAAGGGAGGCACACGAGAAGACTATGAGCAGGCAAAAATGCTGCTCGCTCTAGCTGATGAATTTATGCTAACACAAGAAATAACGGAAAATACAAGGAAAAACAACTGCTAGATTTGGTATTCGCAAACAACAGCAACTTAATTGATAACATAGAAATATCCCCAACTATAATATCAGATCACAACATTATTGAAATAACGATCAATATAAAAGCAACAGGGAAGAAAAGAACACGCGCCATGGAAAAAGGCAAATTCGAATTTTTTAATTTTCAATCCAAGGCTATAAATTGGGAAAGTATTGCATCAGGCATGGAAGCGATAGACTGGAGAACCATCTTTAAGGAGAAGACAACGGAAGAGATGATACTAACCCTAGAAGAGAAGATGCTAGAAATTGTGAAAAGACATGCCCAAAAAAAAAAAACAAAGAGAAAAGGGAAGCAAGTTCGAGAGACAAAAGAGGTCAATGTTTCGCAAGAGAAAAAGAGTGACAGCAAAATTAAGAAACTGCAAAGACAACAACATCAGAAAAATATTAATGGACAGTACAGAATCTGCATCTTCTCTCATTGCAGTATGTTTCCATTTCAGTTCCAGGGTTAGGGACACAACCCTCGAGTATTTTCCATAAGTATACTATTGTGTACCGCTCGCGTCTTCTTTCGAGAGAGTAGAGTTTCGGGGACTGTAGTCGAGACCAGTAGTCTTCACCTTTCGTTTCCTCTATCTTAGACGTAAAAGTCTTTTCTATGGCTTCTTTGTTTGCAATGTTTCGTTTTCTATATGGGCTTGTGAGTACTGAGCAATACTCAGTTTTTGGTAGGACTAGTCTTTCATAATTTTAGCAAGATGCTTGTTTTTCTGCAGTGGAAGCAACTCCAGATAATTCCCATTATTTTTCAAGCTGTTGTAATTTTAATGTTATAGTGTTCTCTGAATTCGGCATTCGACTACATTATTACTCCAAGATCCCTGACTCGTGGGTTTGGTGTTATCCGTTTGGCGTGCAGAGTTTTGTACATTTTATTTTGTAGCACCTTGTTGTTACCATATCTTAGAAGTTGGAATTTTTCTTCCTTGAACTTCATAGTGTTGTCTTCTGCCCACCTGAAGAATGTTTCAATGTCATTTTCTAGTTTTTCTATGTCACCCTCGTTTGATATTTCCTTACATAGCTTTGTGTCATCCGCGAAACATGATACAATACAAATACAACACGATACAACTCAATATATATATATATATATATATATATATATATATATATATATATATATATATATATATATATATATATATATAATATGTGTGTGTGTAAAGAACGACGCTGTGTAGAAGAGCGTTCGCACAAGATGAGGAGGAGAACGAACAAATGAAAAATGAGGTACCACCCGGGAATCGAACCCGGGATCATCCGATTGCCGGTCAGATATGCTATCCACTACATCATGGACCTCGATCAATCAGAAGTCGTAATTCTCCTACATACGAACAGAAACCAATGCCCTGAGGGGGCACCTTCGCATGCCGTACATGCATTGGTTTCTGCTCGTATGTAGGAGAATTACGACTTCTGATTGATCGAGGTCCATGGTGTAGTCACTGTAGTGGATAGCATATCTGACCGGCAATCGGATGATCCCGGGTTCGATTCCCGGGTGGTACCTCATTTTTCATTTGTTCGTTCTCCCTCCTCATCTTGTGCGGAACGCTCATCCACACAAGCGTCGTTCTTTACATTAATTATACTGTGTTGTTTGCAGTTAAAATGTGTGTATATACAGTATATATATATATATATATGGGCAACAAGTTTGACCTTCGTAAAATGATGAATCATCCCACGGAACATTTGAAAGGTATATATATATATATATATAATATATATATATATATATATATATATATATATATAGTGCAAACCCACAAGGAAAAATAAAAATTATTCTAAGGCCTTTCGTGTATTCAACAATACACCTCTTCAGGGAATGATGTATTGTCTTGTTGAATACACGAAAGGCCTTGGAATAATTTTTTCTTCTTCCTTGTGAGTTTGCATCATTCATTCATTTCACGTGTTTAAGTGTGAAATTCATCCCATATATATATATGGGATGAATTTCACAATCAAACACGTGAAATGAATGAATGCTGCAAACCTACAAGGAAAAAGAAAAACGGTTCGTACTTGTAGATTATCTTCCCCCCACCAATTTTGACAGAATAGTTTCGTTAAAACTAACGAAAATATCACGACTTAACCTAACCAATTATCAAGAGCGTGCAGTTGATCTATTAGTAAATAGTAAATACTATTCCAGAAACAAACAATGTTATAATTAATAATAGATCAACTGTACGCCCTTGATAATTGGTTAGGTAAGTCGTGATATTTTCGTTAGTTTTTAACGAAATATTCTGTCAAAATTGGTGGGGGGGGGGGGGGGAAGATAATCTACAAGTACCAACGGTTCCAAGGCCTTTCGTGTATTCCCTGACGAGGTGTAGCTCTGAATACACGAAAGGCCTTGGAATCGTTTTTCTTTTTCCTTGTGGATTTGCAGCATATATATAATATATATATATATAATATATTATATAATATAATATATATATATAAGGGGTTCCAAAAAACCTTAGCCCCCCCATTTGCAGCTTACATGTTTACATCGAAATAGTTTTTAGTGATTATAAAAATATATAAAATTCTTTATTTATTGCAGATATTAAAATTACTCTAGCTGATAAAGTGATAATATAATGGCTTCTCAATTAATTGGTGATTCGGAGAGGCAACGTGTGATAGATCGCATACAAGCAATAACATTTCGGGAAGCTCGTGATGCTGGAGTCACCTTTATAACACGTTCATGCGTTGCCAAAAAGTTGCGAAGAAGTGAGGACTTCGTCAAAAGAAATTGGAATAAAACTTTGGAGGAATGTGAAATGGATACAACCAAATCTGGCCGCCCAAATTTTACACTCTCTCAGGAAACAAAGGACATCATTGAAAGCGGTACGCGTAAGCGGAAAAACAGCTGTGCTAAACTTTCTAGAGAGCTCGAAGTGTTGAGAGGAAAGATCGTTAGTGGTGAGATCATTCGACTGTACCGTCATAGGCAAGGTTTAAAGCCTTGGCATGAACTTCCAAAGCCAAGAAAAACTCAACTTAACATCGATGACAGAATGTGGTTTGCCCATTATCTTGAAGATTGGGATGTAGATGATTTCATGCATTTAGCTGTCTCCGATGAATTTTTTGTTTACGTAACACGTCGGCCTAACTACCAAAATGATCGAGTGTGGGCCACAACACCAGATGAAATCGATGACAATGAACATTATCACAAATTATTAAAAAGTCCAGACTGTGTTGGTGTGTTTGTTTTGTTCACTGCAAAGAATCTCATGTGGGTGCTGAAGCCAAATGGTCAGAGTTGGGATGGACAGTATTTTCGTGATATTATTCTATCCCAGCATGTCATTCCTTTTCTAAGAAACCCAAACAATGTTATGGATGTCGATCAGGTCACACTTCTGCACGATAAGGCCCTCTGATTTAAGGCATTAGCCACTCAACAGTTGTTGCGGAACCATGAGATCGATTTCTTTGGAAATGAAGAATGGCCAGGAAATTCTCCTGACCTGAACGTCTGTGAACACATTGGATCAGTTATAAAGGACAAGGTTGAATGTCTCTTGTTTCAATAACCTGCAGCAAATCGATTTTCGAAGGATACAATGACGCAACACATTGAAACTGTTTTAGCAAATTTGCGTAACGATCAAGATCTATTCACGTCACTTTTGGCAAACTACCCAAAGCGAATTCAGGCTGTCTTGGAAGCCAATGGCGGGAACACCAAGTTTTAATTGTTTCTCATTAAATGCAGGATTAAATTCTCTTTTGTAAGGTATGTTTAGTTTTACTGTACCTCTAATGGTTTAGGCCATGGGCGGGGGGGGCTAAGGTTTATTGGAGCCCCGTATATATATATATATATATATATATATATATTATATATATAAATAATCATCAATGCACCCATATTTTAAGTGAAAGTATAACGTCAAACATTTTTTACACGGAGTACTATTCCTCCTATACGCCTACTTCAGGTACGAGCAGCTCGCAACAGCATTGCCAAGCAAATAAGGTATCAGAGTACTGACGAAGCCTTCCGTGGTTCATCACCACTAAAGCAACAATGCTCCCTGTTTGTCTCGTCCCAAGAACATCCGTAATCATATTCAATTGATCGCAACTTTCGTTAGTTTGCATTGCAGACACTCCCCGTTATTATCTTCAGGAGCAAGATGCACCAGCTTGTGTTTCCTTCCAAGGCAGCACAAATTGATCTGCATCATTCACAGTCACACACACAAGCACACACACGGGGGCGGGGGCTTAGTGAAAAAAAAGTATTATTTTCACCCAATCACATGGCTTTAAATCTTCCACCAATCAGCTTTCGACATATATATATTAGGGTGGTCCAAATCCATAGGGGGAAATTTCAAAATTGTCTTAGATAGTCTCCACAAGTGTGGTGTTTGTCCATTTAGTGTCCACATGGTCTGTGCAAAATTGCAGCGTGATTGGTGAATATTTAGAGGTCGCCCCACTCTGAATATATATATATAATGTACTTTTTCTTCCGTAGGTCCGATGGCTCAAACTCGATCAATTCCAAAAGTTTGGGTTCTAGGGATGGCAACTGGAACTTTATCCACGTCAAGGCTCCCTACATGCCTTGACGCCCTCCTTTTGGGGCAATACCACCACATCAATCAAAAGCAAACCACCTCCGACAGTCTGAACCAGGCATGCCAGAGGGTGATTGAAGTCTGGACCCGAGCGCGGATCCCAACTCAACGGATCGACTCCTGTGTCCGTAAGCTTTCAAAGCTTTTAGACCGCTACAAAACACTCAAGAAGCACAGGACCAGGCAACGAGCCAGCGATAGAATGAATGAAGACATCTTCAAAGCGGACATCCAGGAACTGTTTGACATCGCAACCAGTGATGCCATGAGCACAATCGTCAACGTTGAGGACCGAAATTTCCTGTCCATGCAGCGCAAGGACGTCAATTCTTGCAGCATGGCTGGCATTGATAAGGAAACGACTACACAAGAGGACAGAAAGCGATCCAGAATGGAGAAGGAAGCCAAGAGGAAGGCAAGGCATGAAGCAACACAGAAAGATTTGGAAGAAGCAGGAGTGTCATCAATTGATCTTTCCTCTTCTTCTTCCCTTTTTCGCAAGACGACGACGACTATAGACCATCGGTTCCGATTCCTTCTTCGTCTGAAGCTCGGGCACCAAAGAGTCCCAAGAACAAGGTTACGAACATTTTCCAATCTCCAGAAGTCATTGGAGCAATGGATCGCACCAATCTTTCTGACCGGAATGCTGTTTTCGTAACTGGAGCTGTATTACAGGCCGCGGGGCATGATCTGTCTGGGATGACGTGCTCTCGGAGCTCTATTCATCGCTACAGAGAAAGTGGGCGAGAACAGGCAGCTCGAGAAGACCTAGAATCATTCTCTCTAGAAGACCCTGTCCTTCTCCATTGGGACGGAAAGCTTCTCCCCGGCATTGAAGGGAAGAAGACGAATGTGCATCGGATAGCAATCCTTATAACATTCAATGGACAGGAGAAGCTGCTTGGTGTCCCAAAGATGAAACAAGGAACTGGAGAAGCACAGGCCCAGGCATGCCTTCAAACTATGAAATTATGGAACGTGGAACAGCATGTGAGAGGTCTCGTCTTCGATACCACTGCGTCAAACACGGGTTTACATCGCGGAGCCTGTGTCAGGATTGAAGAAGCATTGGGTCACGAGCTAGTTTGGATCGATTGTCGACATCATATACTTGAAGTCGTACTTGCTGATGTCTTTGCCTCAATATTTGGCTCAACAGGAAGTCCTGAAACAGGCCTTTTTAAGCGATTTCAAAAGGAATGGCCATCTCTCTCCCACGAAGCATTTGTCTCAGCATCGGACAGCTTGTTCGAGAACCCTCAACTCCAAGAAATGAGAAAAGAGATGCTCACTTACTTACCTAACGCTCTTCAGGCAAGCCAACCTCGTGACGACTACAAGGAGTTCCTTGAACTATCTTTGCTCTTCCTGGGGGGAAAGACTGGTGGTCAACTCTTTATCCGAGCTCCGGGTCCCATGCACCACGCGAGATGGATGGCGAAGGCGATTTATGCGCTCAAAATCTACCTCTTTCACTCTCAATTCAAGCTCACAGCACGCGAAGAACGAAACGTGACTCAGCTGGCTTTATTTGTCAGTCTGATTTACGTCAAGTACTGGCATGAAGCGCCAATGGGGACACAAGCTCCTCTCAATTATCTCAAAATGCTGCATCTTCTGGAAAAATATCCACACGGAGGAGCTGCACAAGCGGCGAAGACAGCTCTAAGACGCCACCTGTGGTACTTGTCGGAGCATCTGATTGGACTGGCCTTCTTCGATAATAGGATCGATCCTGATACCAAAAGGAGAATGGTTCAACACCTCCAACATCCCCAAAAGAATGGCTGCCCCCGACGAATCGACATGGCGGAAGCTGGTGTTGAAAATGATGTGGCATCCTTCGTCACGAAAAGGACATTGACCCACTTTGATGCCTTGAAAGTTGGAGGTAAGGAGGAAGCGCGCCAGTTACTTCAAAAAGATCCACGGGAATGGCCAAATGACAAGAACTACAGGGAACTTAGAGATCGCGCCTTAAAGATGAAAGTCGTCAATGATGCTGCCGAGCGAGGTATCGCTCTCGCACAACACTACAATGACACTTTGACACGAAACGAGGACCAGAAGCAGTACCTCCTACAACTCGTAGCCGCCCACCGAAAACAGATACCAATACCATCGAAGGCGACTCTGATGCAGAAGAAATAATGAAGATACACCCATTATCATGTCCTATTGTCTTACTGTTTTCTTTCATATTCTTTGAGAACCAAAAAAAAATTTAGTTATTCAGTTGTCTATATATTTTCCCAAATTTTCAAAAAGGGGGCAAGTGGGGCGACCCCTAAATATTAACCGAATAACGTGAAACTTTGCACAAATACTGTCCACACCAAGAGGCATAAAACCAACCTTGTGGAGAGAACTTAGTCGATGCTTTAACATTTTGGACCACCCTAATATATATATATATATATATATATATATATATATATATATAATATATATATCGACGAACGTTCCTCCAAACTGTACAGTTGTACAGGGTGTTCACAATGTCTTGTCACCCCAGTAAAATATTAGCTGATTTTCGCTTTTCTTTCAAACCTATTTGAAATGTGTGACAGCAGCAACCATACGATTGAACAACGCATATTGGCTAATACCTGGGTCCATGAGCGACCACGTAATGGCAAAAACATTCGTGCAGACTTCCAGGACCGATTCAATGGTGCAGCTCCTCCAAAAAGGACTCTGTTGAGATGGGAAAAGAAACTGTTCACAACAGGAACTGTAAAAGATAAACCAAGAACTGGCAGGCCATCTAACTGTATCGGTGATAAATAGGTCTGAGAGAAAAACGAAAATCAGTTAGTATTTTACTGGGGTGACAAGACATTGTGGACACCCTGTACGTTAACCATTTGGCCATGGAGAAAAACAGAGTTTAGTTTACTCTTTCCCATTGTTTTTATGTACAGTATCTGCATGTGTTTTGCGTTAAAAAAAACTTTAGCTTTATCTGTTCACATATCTTAAACGTTGATTTTCTATATATGTTACAGTCAAAGTGACTTTCGCGTAATGGCTGAAACTTTTAGTCATTTCGCGAAATGGCTGTTTCACTTGGTCATTTCGCGAAATGGCTGAAATTCCACCTTGGTCATTTCGTGAAATGGCTAAAATGACTTTTGTCATGAATTCATAGAAATAACAAACATCACAATAAAATTGGAAACCTTTATTTAACTAACTAAATCTGCTAAAACATACATACATCCACAGGTCTGTTCAAATAAGTGAGAAACACTCTTCAAATACACAGTTGAGCACATTTGAATTTGAATTTTCAATTTAGAGGTTTTCAAATACTAACCGGGCCTTCAATGTTATTCCGATGTCCGCCATTGAAGGCCCGGTTAGGTCAACTGTATGCCCTTGACAATTGGTTAGGTTAAGTCGTGTTATCTTCGTTAAAACTAACGAAAATAACACAACTTAACCTAACCAATTGTCAAGGGCATACAGTTGACCTAACCGGACCAATGATCTTGTACGAAATGACCAAGGTGGAATTTCAGCCATTTCGCGTAATGGCTGAAGATTTTAGTAATTTCGCGAAATGACCAAGTGAAACAGCCATTTCGGGAAATGACTAAAAGTTTCAGCCATTACGCGAAATGGCTGGTTACACACTTTGACTGCAACATATATAGATGAAGTTGCAATTATCCAAATTTTGAATTTTTACTTCATGTATGATTTTAATGTACATAATCGCTTAAAAATTCCGTTCAATGTATAGAGTTATCAAAAAATTAATATGCAATTAACGAAGAATCGAATTTGGTAATAAATGTTAATTACAATCGTGATGTGGAAAACGAAAATATTAAATATTTTTTTTTTAAATTTAGAACTATACCTAAAAGAATTAGGGTATGGGGTTGATGACTCAAGACTACAGAGCGGGCACAAAGTCTCTTTGCAATGAAATTACAGCATATCTGTATGTTGCCCTTGTTTTTCATGTAGAGGGACTTCGTGGCTACCCTGTTAGGGTGTACCATTTTTGGGTCATTTTCAAAAAGTCAAGGTCCAGGAGTCTAATGTTGTGCCAAATGATGTCCTAAACACGAATTTAACAAGCATTTTCTAATCCAACAAATTTTGAATCCCCCCCACCCCTCTTGAAATTTTGCCCATCCCCTTTTCCTAAAAACCCCATATATCTAAAAAACTATCAACTTTATCGAAAAATGTTATAGAATAAAAATGATTTAGAATCAAACGTTCTATTAGAAAAGTTCATTAAGATAGAAATTTACGTAATTTTGAAAATTTTCATTTTCTTTTGTCCAAGAGCACCTTATTGTATTAATATAAAATAAGGTGCTTAAGTTACATTATTTATGAGTATATTGTGAGTATAATCCAAATTTAAAAATCCTTTTTTACATTGAATTTTAATAAACAAGCATTGTTTTTACTCTTATTGTTTCTTTTCAGACTGCTTTATTTGAAAAATAAATAAAAAATGAGTCAAACAGCTACAAAACAGCATGACTTTATTCTTGGTCGCTTGCAGGCTGATATGAGTTCTAAAATTGTTTTACCATCCAAAAGATGTTCTAAGCCATTTTATTTATTTACGGAGAATGCAGTATAAGGGTCCAAAAGTTACAAAAGATTCTACTGTTAATGAAGTTCTACAGAAGCTACTAATAATATGGCAAAAAGCATGCATTCTTACTATAGATATTAGTAAAAACCCTAAAGGCAGGAAGATGCTGTTAAATCTAGAAGAAATGTATAATAATTTAATCAAGCACAAAAAAAGAGCAAGCTTTGAAAATGAACTCTCTAATTTCATGAAAATTATGGATTCCCTTTTTGACATCTCTTCTCAAAATGCCGTTGAATTAATCCAAAAAGACCGCATGAGAACTGAGCCTCAGAAAGCATATGATATTTCATTCTTAGAAGATCAAAGAACAAAACGAGAAACATGTTTAGGTTTGCTAGATGCAGATTATGCATCAAAAGTACAGCGCAAGTACATTAGATTAGAGAAAGAGAAGAAACGCAAAGAGAAACATAAATCAGTGAAGCAAGTGAGTGCTACAGCCAGAACATCAGAGACCCTTCTTTCTAGCACGACTAGTTCTGAGACAGACAGCTATGAAGAGTTTCCGACAGAACCTACAGCAGGACCTTCAAATGCTTCCAGCCCCAAAAATATTCTTGCCTCGCCATTGGTTTCCTCCACTGCAGACAGACTTAATCTCTCTATTGGACAACGGACTGTTTTTGCTGCTGCAGTAGCCATTAGGTGTGGCAAGGATATTGAAAAACTGTCTCTCTCCAGGACCACATCTGCAAGAGCCGCTCGAAAGACAAGAAAACGAAAATATGAAACTTGCATCAAGGATTTTACTCCTCCTGATCACTGCCTAGTACATTGGGATAGCAAGTTGCTTACTAAATCATGTTCAGAACAAGAAGACCGCCTTGCAATACTTGTTACTGGATACCCAAATGTAGAAAAACTTTTATCAGTTTCTATAATAGATGATTCCACTGGATTGTCTCAAGCCACTTCTGTATTTCAAAGTATTGAAAAATGGAACTTGAAGCAAAATGTCTTTGGAGTATCATTTGATACCACTGCATCCAATTCAGGATGGATGAAAGGTTCCTGTAAGTTACTTGAAGAACTTTTGCAAAAGAAATTGATTTGGTTAGCATGCCGCCATCATGTGGCTGAAAGAGTTTTGTGTGCTGTGTATGAAACCATTTTTGGCCCAAGTAAATCTCCTGAGTTTGAGTTATTCAAAGAATTTCGCGAGTCTAAATGGAAGAAAATTAATACGAAATCTACATACAATGTTCTTGATGTTAAATCAAGGTATCAAAGAGGCCTAAAGGAAGAATGTGTAGAATTTATGACCCAATGTTTAAGAAAATCTGACTGCTTTCCATGTGATGACTATAAGGAAGTTGCTGAAACAACTTTAATGCTTTTAGGAGAGGTTTCCAGAGAAAACAGTCATTGGCGGAAACCTGGTGCAATGCACCGTGCCAGGTGGATGGCAATGATTTTGTATACAAATAAAATGTATGCTTTTGCCCACCAAGCATCATATGATGAATCATTGATTAAGAAATTAAAGAGAATGTGTCTATTTAATGCATTAATTTATGGAAAATACTGGCTTTTATGTTCTAATTCACTAGTTAGTCCAGCTAATGATCTGAAGTTTTATCATGAGTTGGTGAATTACAAGAAGGAAGATAGGGAAGTTGCAAATGCTGCTTTGAAATCTTTTGCCAATCATTACTGGTATTTGACGGAGGAAGTGGTCCCTTTGAGTTTCTTTGGATCGCTAAGTAATGATGAAAAAGATAAGATCGCAAAATCCTTAAACAAATATCCAGTTCCAGAAAATTATGTATGTGGGCAACCTGTTTTCCCCATTTTAAAGGAAGACACAAAGCTTCATCAGCTAGTAGGTCCAATTTCATGGCATTTATTTCAATGCTGTGGGTCAAAACCAGACTCATGGATAAAGAAACCAGCATCAACATGGGAAGAGGTCGATGACTACAACAAACTAAAAAACATTCTTTCATCTATTAGAGTAGTCAATGATACCGCTGAAAGAGGAATCAAGCTGGTTCAAGACTTTCATGACAAATGTCAAAATGAAGAAGAATTTCAAGGTCTTTTGCAAATTGTGGAAGAGAATAGAAGACTAATTCCTGATCCTAGTAAAGAGACTCTTAAAAGAATGAAACTCAGTAAAGAATAGTTCATTAACAGATAGATTAGGTATTTTTATTTGCAGAGATTGTTTTAATTTAGAAGAGGCTGATTTTTTTTTGTTATTAAATATACCATAAATTGTCTTTTCTTATTTTTATGTTTAAAAAGCTCTTATATCAATGATTTCTAATTAGGAAACTTGTTTCTTTTTATTTTTTTGAGGAAAGTGTTGAATAAAGGAAAAAAAAAACGATGGGACCTCACAACTATAGATAAAGTGTTAATTTTTAGCTTTATTTTATATATATATAGTTTTGAGGTTGTCCTCACTTTGTATAGGCTAGTTATAATAAAAACTAATTATGATTTGCATTATAACTAGCAAATACAAAGCCCATCGCCGCGAAGCTGCATTGGGGTGATGCTTCAAAGGTGGCGGTAACACCTTATTTAAGAAGAAGGCACTGCAAGCAAAAAAATTTTTTAATTTAAATTTTTTAAAAATAAATGAAAATTTTCAAAATTAAGTAAATTTCTATTTTGATGAACTTTTCTAATAGAACTTTTGATTCTAAATCATTTTTTATTCTATAACATTTTTCGATAAAGTTGATAGTGTTTGAGATATATGGGGTTTTTAGGAAAAGGGGATGCGCAAAATTTCAAGGGGGGTGGGGGGGATTCAAAATTTGTCGGATTAGAAAATGCCTGTAAAATTCGTGTTTAGGACATCATTTGGCACAACATTAGACTCCTGGACCTTGACTTTTTGAAAATGACCCAAAAATGGTACACCCTACTACCCTGTATTTAACATCCAGATATAGTTTAATGGCGCGGTAAATGCACAACAAATGTAGGGCTACCAATCTCGATCAAAAATAACTTCAAGGTATTTTGTATTTGTATTAAATACAGGAGATATAATTATGTTCATTGGTATTAAAACACTTTTGGTTAGTTAACAAAGATGAAATTGTAACGATCAAAGACCAATAATAATGTCCTTAAGTCCGAACAAGAATGACAACTAAATAATAAAATAAATTTGTTCTCTGAATATAAAGGTTATTTCGCTCTACAAATTTGTACCCCTGAATTTTTTCTACATTCTAAAAAACAATTTTGAGCCTTTTAGTTTTTAATGAATATGTACCAAAATTAATCGAGTTTTGACTGTATTGTAAATCAAATCTTTAATTATAAATCGACAAAATAGTATATCATAAATAAAATTAAAATTGTTTCTAAGCTGTCGACCATTTATGCTTCGGAAATAAATTTGGTCCATGAAGATCAGTTTCGGCTATACAGTACAAAAAAGTACAGCACTCGATCATTTTGTTCAAAGAATACCAATTTCGATTCATAAAGACTAAGTTCGAACCTTAAAGTACAGTTATGTACTTAAAATGCAATTATATACTCCAGGTTATAGCGAATATTTTACAGTGAAGGGTTCTGAAATATTTCATTATGTTGAACTGTCCCGAAAACAGTGTGTGGAAATTATGGTAGGACAGTGTTTCACCGTACAGAGTGGCCAGAAAGTCCCTTTGCAGTGAAATTACAGCATATTTGTATGTTACTCTTGTTTTTCATGGAAAAGGACTTAGTACTTCTTTTATGACTTAAATACATAAATCAGTTGAGTTATTCCTCTTGTGAAACCGGAGTAGAAGCGCACCACAAATATTTGTTTAATTAATTCAACAACCAAATTTTCTGACTATTTTCTATCCCAAACTATGCCCTCAAAAGTTACATACTTGCATCATAGAATTATAATATTTACAGTATAACGAATAACCCATATATATATATATATTAGGGTGACACTTATTTTCGAAAGTTTGAATTTTTATCGGGACGGGCGCGTTTCTGGTTCCATTTTGTCAAAACATATCGTGTGTAAAATATTTTTGAAATAAAATAATATTTAGAACTGCCTCAATACGGTCAAAGTTTGTATATTTTCTCGAAAAGTAGAAATTTTAGATCATGATGTTCTATGCCTCTAGCAAATAAAATATCACTTCTAGTTTGTTCAAGCTACTAATCTTGACCTAAAACATATAACTGGACTTCATACTTTCAACTCTAGGTCCCCCTCAACTCGAGTATTAGCCCCTCAAGGGGGGGGGGTATCATGGGCGCCCATCTCCCTCTCATTGTTGCCTACTTTGCAGAGGTCACGGTGGACTTGCGGGCGGTTGGGAAGTCACAGCGGTGCTTCTCGACCACTTGTAAGAGGAACTGCCTTTGGTCTTCACTCTTGGTAAGGGCCAGGTTGAAAGACTGCATCAACGCCACCCCGCGCTCCGCGAAGTCATTGACAACTTGAAGGGCCTGGACTCGGCGGGATGCGGCGATGAAGGCTGGGTCCGTCCGCCACTCCTCCGGATCCTTGAGCAGGAAGGCGGTGCTGATGTCCAGAACCTTGAAGAACTCCTTTGATGTAGTCGTTGTGAACTTGGCCAATGTATTGTTGGCGATTGAGGCGGTGGACAGGTCCACATTGATACGCCGCGGGGGATCCTCCGATCCTTCCTCTTCTTCCATCGCTTTAATCATCTCCCGCTTTGTCGCCAAGTCGATACCCTCGTCGAAGATGGCCAGGGTGACGAGGCGCTCGCTCAAGTACCATAGGTGCCTGGCGAAGACTGTCGCCGTCGCCTTGGCCACCGCTGAGTCCGGATAATAGACGAGGGCCTTGAGCAGCGCGAGGTCCGCGGCTGGGGCCGTTGCCGGGAGCGGCGCTTTGTACCAGGCCGTCACGTAGATGGACACGGCGAAGATGGTGAATCGCCGGATTCCAGCCGCTTCGCCTGACGACATCTGAAACTGTTCCCGGAACAGGAACAGTTTGATGGCATAGATGACTTTTGCCATCCAGCGCGCGCGATGGAAGGCGCCGGGACGAGCGAACCGGGCACCCCGCTTGTTCGGACCGCCCAGCACAATTACAGAGAGCTCCAGAAGTTCCCTGTAGTCATCACGTGGATGTTGACCGTCGAGGAGGCGGCTGAATTCGATCAGCAGGTCGTCGCGGGCGTCCTTCAGGTGCTGCGGCATGGTTCCATCCTCGAAGGGCTTCGCTTTGGTTTGATCGATGAAGTCCCACTGGGCGGCGAATCGTTTGAACAGGAGGATGTCAGGACCAGTAGAGGGACCGAGGCACGCCGTGAATGCCTTCTCGCACACCAGTTCGTGGATGTGGTGGCGGCAAGCCAAATGAAGCACTGTCTTCTCGAGTTTCTGCTCAATGATTAGCAAGCTCCTCCTGAGAGTCCTGTGTTTGAGGCGGTGGTGTCAAAAGAGAGGGCACAGATCCGTCCCTTGATGTCCCAATCCTCGAGGGCAGAGAGGACGGCTTCCGCCATGGCGCGGCCGGTGCCGTCGGGGAGGCTGGGCACAGCCAGAAGCTTGTCGACGTTCTCCCCAGACACCAGAACTGGAAGGCGATCTTCAGCAGGGCCTCCGTCAGCCGCTGGTACGATTTTCCCGTCCCAGTGAACGGTCAGCGGCACAGTAGGATGGAAGGCTGCCTTCATTTCCGCTGCTGCCATAGCACGGAACTTTGCTCGGTCGCGGCGGGAGGATTCGCGGTTCAAGACCAGCTCCTCAGGGTCGTGGCCCAAGCTCCTCGCAGCCGCCGACAGCAAAAAAACACCTTCTCGGTCGGTAAGTTTCGTCCGATCCATCGCTGCGGAGAGATCAGGGGTGATCATCTTTTTCGACGCGCGGAATCGCTTGGGTGGTAAAGGGGTCGTAGATGCTTCTGCATTCGACGTGGACGGGCCCGGGAGAGAGAGCTCTTCCTCTTCTTCTCGGCGACGACGCCGTGTCGGTGACCGAGTCGGGCTGCTTGCACCTGAGCTGGAGCTCGATGCCAGTTCGACGAGTTCTTCTCGGCTCTCTCTGTTCGCCCTTTCATCATCTTGCCGGCGGCTCCTTTCCGCTTCCTGTCTCCTCGCACGCTCCTCCTCAGTGTGCAGCGTCATGTCACGTGTGGAGGAGATGCGGCCGCGCCGCACCTCGGCCCTTTGTCCCGTCAGGAACTCCCTGTCCTCTTCGATTGTGATCATCGACATCGCCTGTTCGTGTGCGATGTCGAAGAGGTGGTCAAGGGATGAGAGGAACTCGGCCTCGTTCCTGATTTGGGTCACAGTGCGCCGTTTCGAGTTCTTGTTCAGAGCCCGCCACTTCTCGTACATTCGGAGAACCTTGTCCCTTGCGCGTTGGTCTTTCTGCGTAGGAATACGGGACCGCTCCCAGAATTCCTTGACTGCGGTCACTGTCTCAGCGGCTGCTTCCTTGATCGGCTTCTTGACGTCAAGGTGAAGGTGGAAAAAGTACTGAAGCGCCTGCTTTCCCGTAGGCAGCATGCTTCCTGTGATGCTGTGGTCCACGGTCCCCAGGAGATAGACTGCTGTTTTAGATCTTGTTGCCGAAGCCATCACGTCGTTTCAGAACTCACTGAAAAAGAGAATGAAACACTGTTAGTGTTGGCAAAACTCGTCCCAACCCATTTTCTACTTAGAATAACATGTTCTTTCGCCTGTATCAATATTTGGATAAACTCGTGTTACACCCTGTATAATACCTCATTTTAGTCTTCTGTACACCAGTGCGGAAGACTAAACCAACGACTCTGACCGTCCGTCTGTCTGTCTGTTATCATTTTTCAACTCAGAAACGACAGCAGCTATCGAAACGAAAACTGACATGATAACAGAACGCCATGAGTACTTTTCGACAAAAAGTATAAACTTTGACCTCGTTGAGGCAGTTCTAATTATTATTTTATTTCAAAAATATTTTACACACAATGTTTTTAGACGGAATAACACCAGAAATGCGCCCGTCCTGATAGAAATTCCCAAAAAATGAAAAACACCCCAAATAAGTGGCACCTAATATATATATATATATATATATATATATATATATGAAAATTCATCATATATATAATTTTTATAAACTATTAAAATATAAAAACACACTTTGCCCACACCTTATACCGATGCTCATTACAAATGAATTCATACAACAATCTTGTCAAATAATGTGCAAAATACAGATCCGTACCCACGAGAGGTTTGAAATGCCTGACGTAGACGGGTCAGCGCTCGTACCTCAGTGGGTAACACTGTTTATCTGTAACTGAAGTGGAGACAAGGAGGTCGGGGGTTCTGGTAATAATAACACAGGAATTAACGCAGTGGGCTATAGTTGGCCCGAGCTCTGTGTCAGTTTCTGGCCCTCTTGAGTTGTTATTATGATGGACACGGTTTTTGTATCTTCTTTGCGCAGAGCGGAAAGAAGATCAAATGGCTGCTCTTTGTGTGTGCATGACCTCAAAGAGAGATAATTACGCAAATTTGGGTGCATCTTGCTCCTGATGAATCATTAGGACCTTGTATGTTTCCGTGGATGGGCAATACAAAGGAAACGCAGTAACGCTCGTTAAAAGGATACTGAATGGAACTATACGCATAAAAATTTAAAGTATCTTTTCTTCTAATCGTGATGAGGCACGTCCAACAGTCACGAAAAAGTACTCTTGGTACTATACTTGTTGGAAGTGCCCTGTATACACAGCCGTATCCTAAAACCAGTTTGTTAAAAGAAACTGACTTTCTTCCTTCGACTACTTAATGTATGAAACACACACACACACACACACACACACACACACACACACATATATATGTATATATAAGAATAGAATCGGCTTACATTTGATCCTTCCACAATGTCCTTATCATGTAAATGATTATACTCGTAGATGAAAGAGAGAGAATTGATTTCTTTATTCTCATCCTTCCTTGTGGCATGCCACACATAATTCAAGAACTTGCAATAGCTCACCAATTGATCAAGACAATTTTTTAGTTTTATTAAGTAAGTACTTTTGAAATTTCACAATTCTTTCGTTAGAATATTAAATAACTTTGGGTCTCGAACGGTGAGAATTTTTTTTTATCTTTGTTCTTAAAACCAACCTGTCCTTTTACATCATCAATTGATGATGCCAAAAAAATCTTTTGACCGCTTATTGCAATATGTCTTTATTTCGCTTTTACACCCGGGAACTGTTTTTTTCCAGGTATTTTTTTTACTCACATTAACATGTATCCTTCACGACTCCTTTCCACTAAGTACAATTTCAGAGATTTTAGTCGTGACGTTTTAGAGAGTGCGAGATCGGACCCGCGTCGAATACGGTGAGTGATCTCCACGAAAAGTAGTTTCTGTAAATGTAAAATAGTCTGCTACAGTTTCTTAACATTTCTTTTGTAGGAACTTCGCGTTTCATGGGCTGAATTTACTTGCAAATGGAATAGTGCATAATTATACCTCTTCAGAAGAAATTTTCTCGTTTCAAATATCTCTGAATTGTTATGTACCTGTCTCAAAAAAGAAAAAAAAAGGCATTTCGCTTTTCTCTTTTTGTTTCAGGTTTGCCAGACGAAATACTGAATTAAACGAGTCATTATTAAACAGTTCGCTTATTTCTTTTGGGATCATTTTTGTTCCAGCCACATTTTTTTTTGTTGCTTTTTTTTGTTTTTTTTAAGAGCAGATATTTTCTTCACTTGTTTTTCATTTTGCCAAAATTTAAAAACTTTTAAATTTTTTTGTAATTTTTTAATAAGAGGATAATATTCAAAACAGTAATTACATCATCCGAAAAAGGATAATATGCAGCATAGGACAATTTTCTCTCAATTTTCTCTCTCTCTCTCTCTCTCTCTCTATAAATGTTCATTAGATTAAGTAGTTTCGTGTTTCATATTATCCTTTATTTTCCACTGTCCGTTTAATGCGTAACTGAGTATACGAGATAAGGGTACACATGGTGTGAATGAACTCTGAAACTATTAATTTCACTCTACTTTTTCCTTCTTTCCTATAAATCTTCTTTCACAACTGATTTCTGTCAGCAGTGGCTAGCGGAGGAGGGAAAGAGCCTTGTCTGTTCTATACTTTACTATTACATACTACTATGCAATAGTAGTATGTAATAGTGAAAACTTTACACTGTTAAAGCTTTATACGTCTGTAATTATAAGTATGGTATGAGTTTTCAGTATTCTTTACTTTCATTTGCGTTTTTCTTTTTTCCCCTATTTTTTTGGGCTATCCTAGAGTGGATCTTAGGGTTTTTGTTAGCCTGTAACTCTGTAACTCTGTAATGCTCAGTCTTAAAAAAGAACAAACGTATTCTTTATAGAAATCTGTATTCTTTTGTTCTTTTATATTAGAACACAGTGTGATTTTTATATATATATATATATGATGAATAAAACCATGAAGAAAAGGAAACAAAATGGTGCTCAAGCGCTTTCGTCTAATGACATCCTCAGGATGTTTTTTATTTTTATTTCTCCGTTTATTGTATATATATATATATATATATATATATATATATATTATTTTTTCTGTAACCTATATATAGACTGTAACTCTTTATGTACTTCAGTGTTCCTGAGGATGTCATTAGACGAAAGCGCTTGAGCACCATTCTGTTTCCTTTCCTTCGTGGTTTTATTTATCATAAATATTTTTCACATGTTACTGTCGTGAAATAATTTTCATATATATATATATATATATATATAAAATGTCCTAGATGATCTATACAATAATCTAGATACTTTCACTGTATACGTAATGCTTAATATTGTTTTCTTTTTCATATTTCTTAACTTAACCAACTTAACTTTCATATTTCTTTCTTAACCAATATTATCACCAATGATGTAGTCGAGACCACCATGGCCGAGATCGATCTCGAGATCGAGACCGAAACCGAGACCATATGCAATTTTTGCACGTATTCAATATCGTGTAATGCCTAATTCGTAAGCTCTGTATTTTACATTCAGGAATAAAGATTCTAAAGATGTTATCGAGTGACAATTGCAAAATTTACTTATAATTTATTCACAAATTCATAGTTTGTGACATTCTTCAGCAGTTAACTGCCTACTTAAAACAAGATAAGTGTTCGTTGCATTTGAGGAACTTCGCAGTAATGTTGCCGAGACCACCATGGCTGAGACTGAGACCGAGACCGAGACCTAAGCGCTCGAGACTGAGACCGAGACTTAGGCACTCGAGACCGAGACCAGAAAAAAGGTCTCGAGACCGGTGTCGAGTCCTACATCACTGAATTATCACACTTTCACTTCTTCATGTTTAAGAAAAATACCGAGCATCTTAAAGAGAGTTAACATTGTTCCCTTATGTAAAGAAAACAGATCACAAGCAAAGAATTATAGACTAACCCACTCACGTCATTATACCACTAAACTATTCAAAATTATGAGTAGATAGAAAATTTTTTGAAGTTTCGGAGGCATATGAAAAAATTAACAACTTAACCAACATGAACTCAGATTAGATATATTTCTGAGCACGTTTATAAGAAAAGACAAAAATAAAGCAATGATTTTTTGCTAAAGGTCTTACGTCCCCATATATATATGTATATCAGAGAGAGAGAGAGAGAGAGAGAGAGAGATTGAAGGAATTACAAGGACAAGAGGAAACCTCAAAGACCTTTCGGTCTACTCGGAGAGGGTCCTGTTATTAAACTGGTTCATTTTTAACCTATTCTAGCAGTAGTAGAAAACTGGATAGAAAATCATAAGACTCTCTCTTCACCCTCTGCTCCCTCCCCGTCGGAGGCGGGTACGGAAAAAGTTTGAAAAAATACTTTGACCCTGGAAAAGTAGCCAAGGAAATTTTACGGGAAAGAGGAGAATATGTAAGCTAGCTCTACAATTACTCTATGCGCACAGAGCTCGTACACTAGATAGCACCGCTGTATAAACTAACCAATAATATACTTGTACCGATCGCACATCAACCACTTCGTATCGTCACAAAAACCTCAAATATAAAGAGAGAGAGAGGGAAATTAGTCAGTTAGAAAAAAAGAGAATAACGTTACAGCCCAACTGAATCAGGATTACCACATATGATCAACTTAACATTCTATCGATAAGTGTATTATGGGTTAGATTAAGTTACGTTAGGTTAGGATAGTTTCCGATAAATCAGATAGTTCTGCCTGGTTACGCGAGATGAAACGCTTAAGAAAGCCTCTTTCTCCTTCATCAAGTCAACTCCATGCATGCTCTAGACTCTAGAGATTCGACAAAGCTACGCAAATCGTGTCTATCATGGGCTCCATCAACAGAAAGCTCCTTTAACCTCGCAGTGATGCAGTAACTCACAGAACCCATTTATAAGGATTAATGCTTACCAGTTAAAACTGTAAATAAAATTGAATAATAAAACTAAGGAATTAACACTTCAGTGAATCTCAAAGTTTTTAAAACGAAAATAAAGATAGATTTATGGCACTTTTTTCATCTAAGTTTTTATCCAGGAAAGCTTTTTTATGAAGCTTAACAGATACGAACACGAAAGGAATGGCGAATAAACTTTGGAATTTAAATTGATGTTTTAAACAAAAAAATGGGACTACATAATATTAAATTTACAGCTATAATAAGTGGTGAACCGAATTCACTAAGGCAAAGAGAGAGAGAGAGAGAGAGAGAGAGAGAGAGAGAGAGAGAGAGAGAAAATGTTCCGCAACTTTCCAATTATTCGTTATTTGTAAAGCAAACAAAGAAATTAAGAGATTATATAAGATTATATATATATATATATATATATATATATATATATATATATATATATATATATATATATATATATATATATATATATATATATATATATATACATACACACAAACGCAACTGAAGTTATTCATATTTGCACAGCGTGGAAACTGTATCCATTGCCTGAAATTTTAGCCCTCTTTTTTACCTTTTTTCATGCGTTTGTTAATTTTTATTACTTATTTGGAGACATATTCGAATGCTTGAATGTTGTAAGCAATTCTTTAATAGCCGCGTAAAATTTTATCCACTCATACGTCTCTCTACCCGTCTCCAAAGTCCATTCACATCATACGCGTCGTTAGGGCGTCGAATACCAATAAGGGAGATTTCTCTTAAGGTATTTTTTTCTCGAGTAGAACTTTTTAACTTTTAATTTGTTTCGTAATTATTATATTAAATGTTTCTTTCTTTTGAAAGGGCTCCCGGTATCCCACTGATATCGGTGTCGGACTCTGTTTGGGCGATGAGGCTCTGCGAGAAAATGAGTTCCGACTGTTGTCTATTTCTTTCTTTCAAACAAAACTCATAAGATATAGTGAGACGTATCTTTTCCTCAGTCTTATTCATATTTTATACATCGCCCAAGAATGAGGAGAAATTCGCGAGTGACAATTTCAAAGGAGGAAATTCTCAAATCGATCTTTTTCCCGATTTCCACTGTACAATTTCCATTTATAAGTTAAATTTTTCATAGAAAATACCGCCCCCCCCCCCAAAAGCCTACGAGTGCGTCACGGTCTCTTTTTAACTCTTTTCCAAATCAGGAAACTCATTTCACAAACCTGGAATTCTCACTTCAAGAATTCTTACTCGCGGACCGCGGATGGGAATGGGAATAATCTGAAGCTGTATTGAATATTAATCAGAATAATACAAATGAATTTCCTTCAAATTTACAAAAGCTTTTTTTTCTTTGAAACAGTCGCCGATATTGTTGTATCACTCGAAAAAATTATGCCCGTATTATATTAATAAATCTTCACCAAAGAATAAAAGAGTATGAAAAAATCAAACCTTGGTTAGACATTTATATTGTGAACTAATCTTTCATTATTTTGTTGCTAAAATCGTACAGAAAACGTGCAATTTGTTTTACAATTAAAGTTCATTATGAACTTTTATCTTTACTCCTTCGATATAATGAACAGTTTTTTTTATATATAAAGTTTATACCTATTACAAATGCTACGTAAGGCAATATATTTATACGCATCTATACTTAAAATTCTTTGAATATTATAATGCTCTTAAAGGAATCGTGGTTGTTCCCGTCGTGCAAAAAAACCCTTTCCCGCCATAACATAACGCCAACGAACGCTCTTAAATTTAACAAAAAATAATAATAAAAAATGTTCGTTAAACTTGACCGTCGACTAAACGCCGATACGAGTCATTGTTTTAGCGCGAAGATCGTCTTGCGTAAATGAGATACGTTTTAGCATTTTAAGAGGCCGGTGTTCGATCCCTTTCACCGTCTAAGATGACAATCTGGTAATGGAAGACGTCGAAGCAACAAAGAATCTGACGTCCTTCGTCTCTCGGGTTACAAATGCACAACCTCGGCATCTTATCAGGAACACCTGTTGCAGATGCCTTTTGCCGTTTTCATTATCCTTGGTAACAGAGTGAATGTCAAAATATAAGTTTAGGCGAAATCTTATTAATGGAAATATAACACTGGCAGCATATTGCTGGAGCGGAGGTTCCAAACAAAAATCACAGGTAGTAAGTAAGTAGGGGGTGTTGTTTATGGAGCTTCCATTTAGGAATAATAGGTTTGCTCAGAAAGTTCATCACAAGAACGAAGGAATACGCTTTTCTTAATTATTTTGTTCTTTACAATAATTGCAAAGTACGGTTATTGCACTTAACATATATTCACACGTTTTACAGTAACTGTTTTTATTTCACTAAATCATTTAGTCAACATTATTGGATGGCAAAAATGCATGTATTCAGATTACAATATACCATAGGCCTATAGGTCTATGTCATTAAATATAAAAATTCATTCTATTTTATTTAATACATGAAATAACCCTTCTTATCGAATAAACTTTTAAATGTAATTTAAAATAAATTATTATTATTATTATTATTATTATTATTATTATTATTATTATTATTCTTACTAGTACAATTCCCGCCGCTTCGCTGACGGTTAGACAGGCTAAACTACAAAAAAAGAACCCAGCCGTGAAAATTTTGAGCTTCACATTGTGTCAACATTTCTGAATCTGGTATCTCCCAAAACCTCCTCACCCCCATTCATACAACTTGGGGGCTAACCCCCTCCCCCATTACCCCCACCCCTCCCCATTAACCCACCCATCCCCCATTACCCCGACCCCCACCCTTCCCCCATTGCTAAACTACAGAAAAGAACACAGTCATGAAAATCTTGAGCTTCACATTGCCGCCCGTAATACAATTTCTGAATTTTTTTTTACAATTTCTGAATTTTTTTCTCACAATTTTTTCTCACAATTTATGAAAGTGTGACGGACAGACGGACAGCTCTCTTATTATAGTATAGACTAGTACAGTTCCCGTCACTTCGCTGACGGTTAGACAGGCTAAACTACAGAAAAGAACGCAGCCGTGAAAATTTTGAGCTTCACATTGTGTCAAGATTTCTGAATCTGGTATCTCCCAAAACCTCCTCATCCCCATTCATGCAACTTGGGGCTAACCCCCTCCCCCATTACCCCCATCCCTCCCCATTTCCCCACCCACCCCATTTCCCCACCCCTCCCCCATTACCCCCACCCCTCCCCATTTCCCCACCCCTCCCATATTACCCCCACCCCCACCCTTCCCCCATTACTGCCCGGGATAAATTTCACAAACAGACAGGCTAAACTACAAAAAAGAACACAGTCATGAAAATCTTGAGCTTCACATTGCCGCCCGTAATACAATTTCTGAATTTTTTTCTCACAATTTTTTCTCACAATTTCTGAATTTTTTTCTCACAATTTTTTTCGAATGATATTAAATGTTTAGTAAATATTGACTTATTTTGTGCCAAAATTATGATTAAAAATTAAGAAATGGGAAGAACTGTACCCCTAAAAGGGGGGGGGGCAGGGTTTAAGTTACGGAATCTTTTTTTTAGCATGGGCACTGCGCAATAAAAAGACGCATCGAATGGTGAAAACCGCATTGTTCTACACCAATAGCCTTGCCTGCCTACAGTAAACATGGAAAATGGAAGTGTGCGCTTATCATTTGAGCAACGAAAATGGATACTAAAGTCGTATTTTAAAGTTGAGAAGATATCAAAGGTTCAACAACAGTGGAGAGACAATTTTGGAACTAATCCTCCAACTCGACTTACCATTTCACGTATCTGTGAGAAATTTGAAGTATACGGTACTGTGCATGATGTGTACAAGCAAGCGACTGGGCGTCCAAAGACATCAACAGATGCTAACACTTCTGATGAAGTGCTACAGGTATTCAACCGATCACCAAGAAAATCTGTGAGACAATGTGCTCGTGAAACAGGGAAAAGTAAGACAAGTGTCCACAGAATTCTGAAGAATGCTAAATGGAAATCTTACATCCCGAGATTATTACATGCCTTGAATGAGGATGATCCGGATCGCAGAATCCAGTTTTGCGAATGGTTTAGAGCAGCGGTTCCCAAACTTTACTAACTGTCGGAACCCTTACAGACTTGTTTTTATTTCGCGGAACCCCAACTCCATATAATATATATATAATATATATATATATATATATATATATATATATATATATATATATATATATATATAATATATATATATATATTAGATTTAGAGCTGTAAAATATGTGATTTATGGGCTTGTTTAGTGCAGCAGAGTTGTTGGAAATTTGGTTTGTTGTTGGTCAATTGTAGGCGCATATCCACTGCTGCATCCAACTTATTACGGTACTTATTTATGATGGTCGCTATATATCGAGAAAATCCAGCCTCACACATATAAGTTGATACAAAAGGGAGGAGATTCTTCAATGCTCGTTTTGTAAGATCGGGATATTGATTTAAAAGCTTTATCCAGAAAGACAACAAAGAATCCTTATCAAAAGTTGTTTTGAGTGTCAGATCAGTTGAAATATCAATTAGTTGCTCTTTTTCATTTATTGGAAGATTTTGTTGTTTCCAAATATTCGAATCAATAAATGGGTTGCGCAGCCAAGTGAGTGGATCTTAAGACTTTGGAAAATACTTTCTTAATGAATTTCGCTTACTGATCCCAAATCCACGATGGAGCCATTTCAAGTCAGAATAAGAATATAAAATATTATTTGACAAAAAGCCAGAAGGTAAAATTATGTGTAAATATTAGGACCTTAATTAGACCTTAATATTAAGACCTGATTAGACTGATTAAAAAATTTAAAAATGTGTCACGGAACCCTTGTTAAGCCTCTGTGGAACCCCAGGGTTCCGCGGAACACAGTTTGGGAACCACTGGTTTAGAGTAAAAAAACACAGAAGATGGCCAATTTGCGGACAAAATTGTGTGGTTTGATGAGGCTACATTTAAGTTGAATGGTATAATTAATCGTCATAATTGCACATACTGGTCACAAGAAAATCCACACATTTATGTGGAACGGCATGTAAATTTACCGGGTATAACTGTCTGGTGTGGTTTTTCTTCCAAAGGTTTGGTTGGTCCATTCTTTTTCGATGGTACAGTTACCGGCCATAGCTACCTCAACATGCTTCGGGGAAAAGGTTTTCCTGCAATTCGACAGTTATACGGAGATGAGGACATTTACTTTCAACAAGATGGAGCACCTCCTCATTACCATCAGGATGTCAGGAACTACCTTGATGAAACATTTCATTATCGGTGGATCGGACGACGAGGTAGTATCGAGTATCCACCACGTTCACCAGATTTGAACCCACTTGACTTTTTTATGGGTCATTTGAAAAATGAAGTATACAGTAGAAGACCTACATCACTTGAACAACTAAAGAGCACAGTTGAAGAAGCGTGTAGAAATATCCCTACAACATTTTTGTTGAAGTCTGCCAATCAGTGAATCAAAGAGCGCAGTGGTGCATTGATGTCAATGGTCGACATTTCGAACACTTACGTGTTTAAAACAAATTAAACTATCTATTACTTCGAAGTTGTATATTTTACCTATAAAAAGAAATAAAAATCATCTGAATCCGTTAGTGGGTTCGCCTGTTATAAGTTTTTTAAAAATGTATACGTTGTTTTGGGACACTCTGTATATATAAGGCTTCATTTCTGAAATAGTATATTAGACTAGCAAAAGGTCGGCGCTACGCGCCGATTTTGCTAGCTCTGCGGTGCTTCGGCTGAATTGTGGGCCTACGGCATATTTTATTTTGAACATCAGTAGCCCTTTATCTGGATATCATTCCTATTCCTCTCACCTTGGGCCTCAGTAATTGGGGTGCCTGCGGCCTTCTAGTTACTGGCAAACCAATTATTCATTCAATAAAACTACAGAAAAGAACGCAGCCATGAAAATCTAAAGCTTCACAAATCTTAATACAATGAGCTCGGATTTGAAGCCTAAGATTTTCATGACTGCGTTCATTTCTATAGTTTTATTGACCAAATAACTGAACCGACAGTAATTGGGGGCCCTGCGGCCCGCCAAATCATAGTTTTCATTGTTTCGAGTGCATCAATAATATTGTTATAGTGTTCCATTAGTTGTGATAAGCATGATCTTCCTGACCGGAATCGATGTTGGTTATCATTTTTTTTCTGAGTTTCCCATTAACCCCACCCCCTCCCCCATTACCCCACCCCTCTCCCCCAATACCCCTCCCCCACCCCTCTCCCCCATTTACCTCACCAATTTTTTTTTCTGAGTTTCCCCATTAACCCCACCCCTCCCCCATTACCCCCTCCCCCACCCCTCTCCCCCACCAATTTTTTTTCTGAGTTTCCCCATTAACCCCACCCCTCCCCCATTACCCCACCCCTCTCCTCCAATACCCCCTCCCCCACCCCTCTCCCCATTTACCCACCAATTTTTTTTCTGAGTTTCCCCATTAACCCCACCCCTCCCCCATTACCCCGCCCCTCTCCCCCATTACCCCCTCCCCCACCCCTCTCCCCCACCAATTTTTTTTTCTGAGTTTCCCCATTAACCCCACCCCCTCTCCCCCATTTAACCTCACCCTTCCCCCATTACCCCAAGGGGGGAAGGGGCTGGCACCTTGGAAAGGATTTACTTTAATTTTTTTTTTGGTTACATATATACTGTATATCGCATCTATTTTTCTGAGTTTCCCCATTAACCCACCCCTCCCCCATTACCCCACCCCTCCCCCATTTTGTGCCAAAATTATGATTAAAAATGAAGAAATGGGAAGAACTGTACCCCTAAAAGGGGGGGGCAGGATTTATGTTCGGGAATTTTTTTTTAGCATGGGCAGTGGGGCACTGCAGAATAAAAAGACGCATCGAATGTTGAAAACCGCATTGTTCTACACCAATTGTAGCGACCTGTAGGTGTGCGCAAAAAACCTGTTACATATATATATATATATATAAGGCTTCATTTCTGAAATAGTATATTAGATTATACTCCTTTTAAATATGATAAAGATGCATCGGATATTTAACCCTTCGCCGATTCTGTAAATCCATTTATCATGTCAAAATTGAAATTCTTCATGGGAATTTTGCACCATTATCATTTTCATTTAAGGGAGAAATTCCTCTGTTCTCATTCTGGTTTCCATTAATAATCCAGCAATACAGACTCTGTAAACTTTTAACGTTCACTTCTGTGCAGTTAGTTAAAACGTCAAAATATTAAGAGGTTATATTTGATAGCGTTAACTCGAACGTTTTTCCGAGGTAAAAGATGCCAAAAGTGTGAAAACTAAAAACGTTTTCATTCACTCATAAAAACTATATTTAATTTAAACAAAACTTTGTTTGGATTTTAAACTAACAAAGTACTATTAAATTATCAGGCTCAGTTTGGTTAAAATTAAACTACATAAGTGATGTTACTTCAAAATGAATTTGATTTAGATTAAACGCGTATATAAGCTGATATTTACTTAGAATTAATTATTATTTTCAAATTTTCAACATGAAATGAGGCGTCTTATCGCTGCGATAATGCATTTTTCTTTTGTAGCCGAAAAATGTAGCCAAAAGTGTTCTGAATGCGATGGTATATTGCTTAAGACCGTTAAAGAAATGTAATATTTTCAATTTCATAATTTATTTTTATTATTTTCACATTACGTTTTCTCTGAACTTCCTTGGTGACGATAAGACGCCTCCGGAAGGCGCCTCAAATGTAGCCCACTTCCGAGTAAATATAATCTTATATGTATTTAATCTAAACCAAATTTATTTCGAAGTAAATAAATTTATTTAGTTCAATTTTAACTGTTAAACCCTACCCGGTGTACTGGTATACCCCAGTACTCTGGGTATTGTTAGTGTAACTTTTATAATGGGTAGGGATTAAGGGTTAACGAAATTGGACTCCATAATTTTGAACACAGTTTCTTCATAGTCTAAAATCCAAACATATTTTTTAATTAAAAAAATTTTGAGTGCTGATTGCATGCTACACTTCGGCTGAAGGTGCTGAAAAACAGTTTTAAAGTTCGTTTTTAAACATATAGAATTACGTTCATATATTATAAATTCCTCTAATATTTCAAGATAAAAAAAAAACGCTGATAGACTCCTGTCTTTCTCTCTGCATGTTTGTCTAGGTGTATACCTACTTTTCATACACACCCACACACAAGTGGAAGGAAAAGAGAAAATAAAGAAAGGAAGAGTAAAGAGTAGTATAGACGGAAAGACAAACACTAATTAAGTTGATCCGGAGAGTGGGAAACGATTTTTATTGTCTGACAGCTACCGGTTTTGTGAAAAAGAAAAGCCTATCAGCCACTCTCCGATGATTTTACGCATAAAACCTGTAATTATTAATAAGAGATGAAGTTTTCCTCCACACAAACTCATTATTCTTTTATTTCTCCCGGAAGATAAAATTTCTCAAATATGCTGTATATACGAGGGGCGATATGAAAGTAATACCTCTTACTTTATTTCTCACTAAATATAATTCCAATTACAATGAGAATTACAGCAAATTATGCGTACATACGTGGCAAATATAAAGTAAATATAGTAAATAAATAATATATATATATATATATATATATATATATATATATATATATATATTACACACAGACCGTGCATGGAACAAGGAACTCTTCTGGGAAAATGAAATCCACTATATTCCGAATAAGTAATGGTGAATGACAAACACTATAGTTTTTTCTTTTTCATGATGTTAGCCCAACATGGGCAAGGGTCACTCGCAAAGAGGCCCCAAAAAATATAGCTTCCCTCACCAGCTATCTGCAAAGCAGATAGGATCCAGCTTTGGAATAGGATCTAGGGTTTACAGCTACGCCTAGCCTACTATATTCAGAACCTCACTATAAGCAAAAGACTCATTGCATTCACGTTGGACTGAATACATCAAGGAAAAAGGGAGTAACTATTTGCCTATATTGAGGTTCTGAATATAGTAGACTAGGCGTAGCTGTAAACCCTAGATCCTGTCCCAAAGCTGGATCCTATCTGCTTTGCAGATAGCTGGTGAGGGAAGCTATATTTTTGGGTCCTCTTTGCGAGTGACCCGTTGCCCACGTTGGGCTAACATCATAAAAAAGAAAAACTATAGTGTTTGTCATTTACCATTACTTATTCGGACTCCAGTGGATTTCATTTTCCTAGAAGAGTTCCTTGTTCTATGCACAGACTGTGTGTATCATAAAAAACCTCAGGGGACTATTCCGAGTTCAATCTCATATATATATATATATATATAAAGTAAATCTAAACTAAAAAATAAGAGACATTACTTTCGTACCGACCCTCGTATATTTCAAACGATATAAATTGGGCAAGTGTAGATTAAGAATTAATAGCAGTCCATTAGGAATTAATAAGCAGTCAATCAATCAAGAGGGCCAGAAACTGTTACAGCGCTCAGGCCACCTAATGCGGCCCATTGCTCTAACTCCTTTATTATTATTACCAACATCATCGGGGTTCGAATCCCCGACTTCAGTATCTTCAATTCGCTTATTGGGAAACGGTGTTAAGTTGTTAACTTCAACCACAGACACTGGCTTACGTTGGGAATTGCTACTTCGCAAAAATCTCCCAGAAGAAATACTCTGTGTAGTAGAAAACGAAGCTAAACCTATAGTGCAGAAACATATTTCGAAGAGACAAAAAAGGAAAGCGTAGGAAACTCGACATACTAATCAGAACGTTATTTAGACAATGGAAACAAACCGTATAAAATATTAACAGATGCAAAATGGAAACAAAGCGAATCAAGTTCAGAAAACCCCCCTACGGAAATAGAAATGGGCCTAATACAATTTGTCTTCTGCAAAACGAAAGAGGAGCAAAACAATGTAGCAGAAAACATGAAAATTAAACCAAAATTTCTCGCGAAAACGAAAATGAAATGTAAAGAAAATGTTGGTCCGTTAAAAATGAAGTAAACGAATATATCAGGTTGTAACATAAATTCTGCTCGATTAGAAAATGGACGATAGATAATAGAATAACCTCAAGATAATGTGAAATAGTTTTAGAAATGTTGCAAAATACACGCGGCGACAGGTTCGCACAGGTTTTATCACGATATAGAATAACTTAGGCTAGTGTAGGCTTAGACTAGTGTAGATTAGGCTAATGAATATTTTCTCTGGTGTTTTTCATACAGTTACAACGCCACCCCTACGATATTACAGTAATTGAAAGAACATGGATCCCACGAAAGACCATATTCGACATGTGATAGTGTATGAGTTCCATAAAAGATCTAACGCTGTGAATCTGCAAGAAACATTCAAAGAGTTTATGGAAATGATGTTGTGAGCGAATGGATGTGTAGGAGATGGTTTGAGAAGTTCAGAAATGGAGACGTCAGTCTGAAAGATTACACTGGGTAACAAAATTTGAAAAGTTTTCTGTTTATTGTGATTTTTCTGTCGTTTCTTAATGATTTCGGGGCGTTGATTCCAAAAATGATATTGGTTTTACTCTATCATCAACCGTTTCAAAAATATAGGTTATCACACTTTTCATATAGCAAAGTATATAAAGAAGGCTAACAAATATTTTCTGAAAATAAAAACACTATTGGAAATTAATGTTTATTGAGCCAAAATTGTTTGACAAACCCAAAATGGTGCAAAGGATATAATATATAACATGAGGAGAACCGATAAGAGAATAACAAGCCTCGTTATGCAGTGTGCGTTCCTTAAAAATGCACTGAAGAACGCGACTTCCGTGTATGAACATTCTTATCCTTTCTGATCAGCGACCATACGTAGTCTCCCATCATGGAAGCATCCCAATGGCCCTGGTACCTTTTCTCCATCGTTTGAATATCTTCATGGAATCTTTCGCCATATTCTTCACTCACATCGCCCAGGTTATCACGAAAAAAGTCTAGATGTGAATGCAGATAGTGTAATTTTAAAGACATACAGCACCCCATTTTGCCATAGCATTTAATCAAGTTTGACACTAACTCCTTATAGTTTGGTGCTTTATGGTTGCCTAAAAACCCACGAACCACGTCACGGAAAGCACACCAAGCCTCTTTTTCGATCGGAGTCATCTTGGATTCAAGGTTCTTTGAATTCAACAGCGTCTTGACTTGTGGTCCTACAAAGATGCCAGCCTTGACTTTGGCCTCAGAGAGTTTAGGGAACATGACCCGAATCTGTTGGAAAACTTCCCCTCCAAAATCCAATGCAGTTACAGACTGCTTAATTAGACCCAACTTAATATGGAGAGGTGGTAGCAGAACTATGTCAGGCTTCACAAGAGGTTCCCTGAGTACATTGTACTTTCCTGGTTGCAGTCCTTCACGTGGAGGCCACTGAACTGTTTTATAGTGCTCAGTTGAAGCCCTGCTATCCCACATGCAAAGAAAACATGAATATTTAGTAAACCCTCCTAGTAAACCTTACAGGAAACCAATCATTTTGAAATCACCACACACGTCCCAGTTATATTGTTCATACCTGATTTGAGTGAGCAGTTGTTTGACATTTTCATAGTCCTCTTTCATTTGAACAGAATGTGCAACTGGTATAGATGGATATTTGTTCCCATTGTGGAGTAGAACAGCTTTTAAACTCCGAGTTGAACTGTCAATAAACAGGCGCCACTCTGAGGGTATATGTGTTAACCCAATAGCTGCAATAGCTGTGAATAGACCATTAACCTCGCTGCAATAACAGAGAGAGCCATTGACATCGTAGAACCTTGCAAACTCTTCATGCCGCTTTCGGTATACAGTGCTCTTGCAGTTTTCTCCAAGCAAATTCCACTCTTTGAGGTCTGGAGGTTAGAAGCTCAGACCCTGATTTCGTCAGACCCAAATCTCTAATTAAGTCGTCCAATTCCCTCTGATTTGGAAAGTGAGGGTTTGTACTGAAAGTTACTGTATATTCTTCATCATGACTGTCCTCACCAGCCGACATCTTAGATGAGCTAGCTGCATCCTCATTTTCAACCTGCAAAGCAAAGAAACAAAATATAGGCATAGCTATATATGTAGAAGAGCATCAGCACTAAGAAAAATCGACACATAATGACCCACAGTCTGTAAATACAGAAGGTAAAGTAATGGATAGATACCTGTTCTGGCGGACGTGGTATTGGAAGACCTTCGTCATGTGGTACAGGAGCTATGGACGACGCTATGCTTGGATACTGAAGAGTCTGCCTTCCTTTAACTTTCCTGTACTTAGAAACATCTACCATGCAGTAGTAGCAATCGTCGTGGTGGCTCTTTGGTTCTCTCTATATTCTGGGTACCGCAAAAGGCATTGCTTTGCGTACTCCCCGCAGCCACCCTTCAAGTGTGGAGCGGCAGCTTCCACAGATCACATGGGGTGCCCAGGGCTTATCTTGATCACCCATAGGCATACCAAAATAGAGCCGATACACGATCCAGAACTTGGTGCCTTTCACAATCTTGTGCGATACTTGCTTGGGGCCTATGTAATACCCACAAACGTAGCAGACTAGCAGAATATATCCGGCGAGTGTTTACAAGCTCTAGTTGCCATTCTCTTTACCAAACTGTACTACATTAATCATAACCTGCAGATATAGGGAGAAGAGTTATTAAATCTGCAACAGATTCCAGATTCCAGAAAAAAGATGTATTCACAACACTGAAATAATGTTCGCAATAAAAAAGGATCGATAACACTCAAATCATCAGCACAGAGAAGCACAGAAACACAGTACCTCAGTGCTGGTAACCATCAGACAAACAACCTGCTTTCTTTGTGTGCTCACACTTACTGACTTCTCAGACTCTGCGCTCTTCTTTATATAGCACAGTGGAAGTTTCGGGCAATTTCTAGAGCAAGAAACTGTCAACGAACATCCGGATTGTTCTCAACAATTCCTGATTATTCTGATATTGCTGCGCCCATAATAACATTATACTGGTAAAACATGAAAAATGGATTATCTCTGAAACCATTGATGATACACACAAACCAAGGCCAGATTTGGACTCAGCTCCCACAAATGCATATAAAAACATAAAAAATTCTATATAAACAGAATCAGTGTTACACAGTGTTATCAACGAACAGGACGACCAAATGAGTTAGATGAAGAGTTGCTGGAAGCAACAGTGGAGGAAAACCCAACGGTAACTGTAAGAGAACTTGGCCTGCAACTCGGCGTTAGCCATATGACCACTCATCGTCATTTGAAGCTGTTAGGAAAAGTAGTGAAGGTTGGAAAATGGGTTCCGCATGATTTGTCACAAGCGAATCTTCAACATCGAATTGATATTTGCACATCACTGCATTCTTGGCAACTGCAGGCACCATTTTTTAATCGGATTGTCACTGGGGATGAAGAATGGGTCCTCTATAACAATATTAAGCGTCGACATCAGTGGTTTAGCCGTGAAACAAAGCCTGAACCTCAGCCAAGGAATGGACCCCATCCAAAGAAAATTTTGCTATGCGTTTGGTAGGCTATGCAAGAAATTATTCATTTTGAGCTTTGCCAGATAACCAAACAATCACAGCTGAAGTCTACTGCCAGCAACTCCAACGACTGAAGATGGCATTACAAGAAAAACGTCCTGCATTAATTAATCGCAGAGGTGTTCTATTCCACCAAGATAACGCGTGCCCTCACACTGCTCGAATCACCACTGCCCAATTGGAGGCATTTGGTTGGGAAAAACTGCCTCATCCACCTTATTCTCCGGACATCGCACCTTCAGACTACCATTTATTCAGAAGTCTGCAACACCACCGAGATGGACAAAAGTTGCAATCCAGGGAAGCTATCGAAAACGAAGTGATCGCTTTTTTTTTTAACTCAAAAACAAGGGATTTCTTCGAACGTGACATAAAAAAACTTTTCTACAGGTGGGAGAAGGTTATAGAAAAAGAAGTGAATTATATTGATGATTAATTTGTCATTATGTCATTTAATTTTTATTGTGAATAAACTAAAAATTCAAGTAAATTTGTCCTTATAAGTCCTTTAATTTTTGTTCTGAATGAACTAAAAAATCGAGCAGAATATATGTTACAACCTTATACAAACACCCAGAAAAAATGAACAAACTGCTTAACGAACAATTTAAATGTGTTCAGTATCCCGAAGCCCGAGAGACGCCCAACGAGACGCTTAAGAAGGAGGCCGCCGAGAGGGCGGGGAAGCCGGGATAAATCCCCGGGGTCTGGACCTCTAGGGGGCCCGGAAAGAGTGGGGGATAAGATCTAACAATATTAATAAAGCAATTGATTAAATAACAGAGAGGAAATATAATTAATGAACCTACATTTTATAGAGATTATCATAGTCAAACCGAAACAGATAAAATATTATCTGCGGTCTACCAATGCCCAAGGCCGACTGACAGAGCTGGGAACCATTGTAATTGAAAGCCAGTTAGCCTGTACTTTAAATTTCATCAGAATCATTTACCACTTTGCTAGAGAGAAGACAAAGAAAGTACACTTCTAATTAGGAAAATCTTGCAGTAAACAATTGTCTTGCCTGCATGGACTGGTACTGCATTTGTAAGTTGTATGGTGATAGAATTAATATAATTGATTCGAAAAATAAAATGGTCATTTTCTTCCGAGTTGTTTATTCATACTGTATGTTTTGAATAGTGACTTGGACATATAATCAGTTTGCTTGTTATGTACACAAAAAACATTCATAATAAAATACTGAGTGAACAGGGGGGCTCATATACCAATCCTTCCCCGGGGCCCGGGGCAGCTCTCGGCGGCCCTGATTGCAATGGCGATACAATCGGAGCGGGACAGACTGCAACGCCTCCTCTTCACGGAGGAGTTGGCAACCGATGCCCGACGTAGTTTCTGCGCCAATTCAATCAACTTTTGGGAGACAAGGGAAGCCAACTTCGGCCGCACCCTCTTGTGCAACTTTTATCCAAAGCTTATCCTCCATCGTCCAGCGGATTCTCGCCCTTGTTGAGGCCGACAGCCCTCTTGAAGGACTTGCAGACATAGCTGACTGCATCGTCGAAGTTGAGGCCCCCAAGTTGCTGCAGCCAGCACCACGTCGCACGCCGACGTTGCACAACTACAAGAGAAAATTTCTGCACCTGTCACCATGGTGAAGAGCTTGGCCCATCAGATGCCAAAAAAAAAAAATGGCAGGCCACCATCCGCGCCGATGCGTTCGCAAGCAGTCCCCCAACTTCCATAATGCGCGGATCTCCAATTCCCGAAACGAGTGAATTCCCAACCCTCACAATGACAACAATTTGTGTTTATACCACCGACGATTTGGGGATCTCGCACGGCACTGCTCCCCGTCCTGCCGTAAAGCGGGAAACTCCACGGCCGTGCACTGATGGCGTCCTATGCTCCCGGTCTCGCAAATAAAATCCGTCTTTTCCACGTCACTGACGCCACTTAGAAGCTGCAGTTCCTCGTCGACACAGTCGACACAGGGGCCGAAATATTATTCCCCCTTCCCGTGCCGATCTCGCGCATTCTCGGTCCGATTTTGAATTACATGCCATCAATACCCACGACGAACGTTCCCTCACTCTAAACCTGAGACTGCGCCGTGTATTTAGGTGGGTGTTCATTATTGCAGCATTAAAATAGCCCATCCAGGGAGCGGATTTTCTGCACCACTTCGACCTCGCCGTTGACCTGAGACGCCATCGTAACCACTCCTGCTGCAGCGCCTCCGCCGGTATACTCGATGGCTCGCCTTGGATTGCCGTATGATAATCTGCTGGCGGAATTTCCGTCGGAGACACGCCCTGTAATCGCTTGGTACCAGTGAACCACAAAGTCGTGCACCATATCCAAACCTCAGGGCCGCCAAGAAACGCACGCCCACGCCGTCTAACGTCCGACCGCTGTCCATCGACGCAAAGGCCAAAGTGACGCAATGTGACTGGCGCCCCATGGACAACTAGAGGATGCTCAACGCTCACACTGTGCCCAACCGTTACCCACCTCCTCACCTTCAGGATTTCTCCAAGATCAACCTCATCCGGGCATACCACTAGATTCCGGTGGTACCAGAGGACATACTGACGACAGCGATAATCACATTGTTCGACCTTTTCGAGTACGTGCATATGCCCTTTGGTTTGTGGAACGCTACGCAAATGTTCCAGCGGTTCATGAACGACGTTCTGCCCTTCTGCTTCGCCTTCATCGACGACCTTTTTTCGGGAACGCTTTCGAAGCGGAACACATGCACTACCTTCATTAGGTCTTCTCACGGCTTGAAGAATAAGGCGTCATTATCAACCCACATAAGTACCATTTCGGAGTCAGCGAGCTACAAATTTGGGGTCATCAGCTCTCCTGCTGTAGCATTTCAACCACGCTGGAGAAGGTCGATGCCATCCGTAAGTTCGTTCCACCTACGTCGCAGTGAAAGTTGCGAGAGTTTCTGTGCATGGTGAACTTCTACAGGCAATTCATTCCCTAATGCGCGACATTACTGTGTTCCTTTCACGTACTGCTGCGCGTCCCTCGTAAAGGTACTGTCACGCCAGTGCAGTAGTCCGAGGATATTCAGTATGCATTCGATGCAACCAAGCACGCCCTCTCCGATGCAATCCTTCTCCCTCATCCCCGCCTGGAGGCAGAAGTCGGCTTCGTCGTCGGTGCTCCCGACATTGCAGTAGGCGTCTTCCTGCAGTAGGCTGTTGACGATGGTTGGCATTTTTCTCTCGAGCGCTGAAGCCGGCCGAGACTCGATGTAACGCCTTTGGGAGAGAACTTCTGGCGGTATACCTCGCCTCAAGCACTTCCGCCATCAAGTGGAAGGGAGAGAGTTTTGCGTATGCACAGACCATAAACCGTTAACATACGCCATCATTTTGAACTCTGATCTTTATTCCCTGATGAAAATTCGCCACCTGAATTATGTATCGCAGTTTACCACCGACCTACGTCATACTTTTGTAGGAGAAGATTATAGACACCAATCGACTTTTTGCTCAAACTTTCGCTTCCAACTCAACCATGGACGATTCCGGTGCTGTTCCTCCATCTCCTCCCCCTCTGACTTTATTATGTCAGAAAATAGAATCTCTTCTAAAGATGTTCTTTCTGCCCTATCTGGGCTCAACTCTAGGAAGGTGTACGGTCCTGATGGTGTTCTTCCTGTTGTTTTTAAGAATTCTGCTTCTGTGCTGACACTCTGCCTAAGCAAACTCTTTCGTCTTTGTCTCTCATCTGGTACTTTTCTTTCCAGCTGGAAGTTCGCTTTCATTCAGCCTGTCCCAAAGAAGAGTGATCGCTCTCAACCCTCCAACTATCGTCCAATTGCTTTGATTTTTTGTCTTTTTAAAGTTTTTGAATCTATCCTTAATAAGAAGATTCTTAAACACTTTTCTTCTCTTAATCTTATTTCAGATTTATGGGTTCCGCAAGGAACACTCTACTGGCGATCTTCCATATTTCTCTGACTCTTGGTCATTCTTTTCGGGATTTCGGTGAAACTTTTGGTATTGCACTAGACATATCTAAAGCTTTTGAGAGAGTTTAGCACAAATCTTTAATTTCGAAACTGCCCTCCTTCGGTTTCTATACTTCTATCTGTGCCTTCATCTCTAATTTCCTTTCTGTCCGATCTATAGCTGCGGTTGTAGATGGCCACTGTTCTTCTCCTAAAGTTATTAACAGTGGTATTGCCCAGGGTTCTGTCCTGTCACTCACTCTTTTCCTGTTCTATTCGCTCCTTTCCCGATGATTCCACTCTTCACTTCTCCACCCACTCTAGACCCTCTGAACAGTCACTCCATGATTCGCGTGGGACGGCTATGGAGCACTTGACCTTTAATCTTTCTGCTATCTCTGAGTGGGGCAAAGAAAACTTTGTGGCTTTCAGTGCCTCAAAAATTCAGTTCCTCCATCTGTCTACTCGTCACAATCTTCCACACGATTATTCCCTTACCTTCAACAACACGCAACTTAATCCTTCCTCTTCTCTTAACATTCTTGGCATTTCCTTTTCTCGTGATCTTTCCTTGAAAGATCACATATACCCTCTTTCCAAAACAGCTTCTAAGAGGTTAGGTGTGCTGTACCGCCTCCGTGGTTTCTTTATCCCCGCTCAGTTGCTGTCTGTCTCTATACAGGGGTCTTGTCCACCCCTGCATGGCGTATGCTTCTCATGTATTGGGGTGGTTCAACCCACACAGCCGTACTTGACCTGATGGAATCAAGGGCTTTTCGTCTCATCAATTCCCCACCTCTTAGTGACTGTCTTCAATCTCTCTCTCTTCACCGCAATGTTGCCTTACTCTTTCTTTACTATAGCTATTATAAAGGACACTACTCTTCTGAGCTCTCTAACTGCATACCTCATCCATTAAGGAGAGCACGCAGCACCAGACTTTCGACACTTTCTCATTCTTTTTCTGTCGTAATCTGTATTTTCAATCTTTCATCTACACCACCGGTCAACTCTGGAAAAATCCTCCTCATTTCATATTTCTCTCTGTCTATGATTTCCAATCTTTCAAATGCAGTGTCAAGGCATCTCGAAAACCCTGGACCTTGATTTTGTTTTTCTTCTTTTCCTATGAGGGGGCGCTTTTGTGTGCATTCGCCCTTGGCCCCTCCTTCCTGCATAAAAAAATATTAAAGGCAATCAAATTACCGCCGCAGACACGTCTCGTATCAACAATCACGCCAATGAATTTGCAAAGACTGCAGAATCTCAACACATCGACAATGGCCTACAAGCCAGGGTATAAAATAAGCGTGCAGTTTTCCCAAAATGTACAGTGTTCATTGTAATTTGTGTAGTGTTCATGCTGATTTTGTGCAGTGAAAAAATATCTACAATAATATTACTTAGATTATTTCAGGATGATTTGTTAAAAAACAAAAGACATAAAAAATAATACAAAGCAACAATCAAGCGACTTTTCATTGTAGTAGATATTTAACTGTTTTTCTTCATGTAATCTGTAAAACAATGTTCATTTTGCAGTTTATTTTATAGGTTATACCTTAGGGCTCAGGAATATCTAAGAAAGGTTAATTTTATATTTAATTTTCTACCCGCCCTCTCAAAAAATGTAATAAGTTACCATCAATTAACTCTTTTCATTTTGAAATTTATACATAAAGATGTGTAAAATAAAGTTTTAAGATATGGAGTATGTCTACTGTCTAGTTTATATTTACCTTATTAATGTTAAGCTCGTGGTTAAGTTTTCAGTTTAAAGAAACATCTTGGCGCATAAGAACATGGATTCAGATCTAATCGCGAAAATTCGCCATAATGTGCAGTGATCATTTTTTCTTATTTTATACCATGCTACAAGCGCTCATGGCTTCCTTCCCTTATGTCGATGAAATTGGAAGAAGTCGTGCTGCCGTTTTCCACCAAGACACTAATCTATGACACGTCCAGTGGCCCTCGAAGGCCGTACGTCCCAGAAGGATTTCGGCACTCTAATTTTGACAAATTACTTACCACTTCTCACCCAGGCATTCGGGCTACACAGAACTTAGTCACGTTGCGGTTCGCCTAGCTTAACATCAAGCGGGACGTTCGACGGTGGTTCCGTATTTGCATTAAATGCCAGCGCTGCAAGATCCATCAGCACACGACTCCTGTAGCCACTTTCACTACTCCTCTAGACGCATGTTTCTATCGGGTCCCTACCAACCTCGTTGGTCTTTTTTCCGTCTCTTATTGCTACACGTATAGTTGCCCGCATATGTAATGTTCCTCGCCTAACAGGCGACTCCGTACATGTGGCAACGCCGCAGTGTTAGTCAAGGTACGTCTGGTACCCCAACTGGGGAAGGTTGGGTGGAGGGGGGACAACCGAGTCCAAGTTTGTGTTCATAAAGATAAACAATTAATGGTGTCCGGACAATTCGTCCCTGGACAATTCGTCCCCGGACAATTCGTCCCCGGACAATTCGTCGCCGGACAATTCGTCCCTAGGACAATTCGTCCCCAGACAGTTCGTCCCCAGACAGTTCGCCGCGTACAAATAAAATTTATTATCTAAGTTAGGTTTTAGAAAACGTAAAAAACTTCTAATATTTACTATTACATACAGTTACATACAATACATTTTAATAGTAACAAACATTAAAAAACAGATAAAGTGAAAGCATAAAAGGCATTTAAAATTTGAGACTATGGGCAACCCCTTTTAAGAACTGAAGCTTATTTATCGAGTCATACTTTTCTATTAATTTTAGTATACGACTATCTAGATCTCTGTATTTTTTCTTCTTAAAAACGACTTCCCCCTGAAGAAATTTCTGCATTTTGCTTCTCGCCAAACCTTCTTCGCGTCGTAGCACGTCTATAAGAGTCCATATATTGGGGTGGATTGCGCTCACCGCACGATTCAGGGCACTGTGAAAAGCTTCTAAGCCGTTTATGGTACGGGGTTAGGTTAGGTTAGGTTAGGTTTTTACTTGTTTTAAAGCCTAACTTAAATAATAATTTTTAATTTATGAAGGTTTTATGAAGAAAAAGTTGCCGAGTGTCTCTTACTTTTATTTTGAAGGCGACGAGTACTTAAGGTCATATTACAATTTAAAACTTAAAAATTAATTTTGTAGGCGACGTACTGTCCGGGGACGAATTGTCCTAGGAACTAATTGTCCGGCGACGAATTGTCCGGGGACGAATTGTCCGGCGACGAATTGTCCGGGGACGAATTGCCCTCGCACCACAATTAATATGATCGTGAACAGTGTTAAACTCCATGTATTTTACTAGTCTCATACAGTAATAAGGTTCCATTATGATTACTACAAATCTATATGAACAGCTACTATAATAGAACTTTTTATATACTAGTGAATGCGAAATGTTTGCCTGCGGGAAATTTTTGCATTTTTCGCCTAGGCTATATATAGTTCAGCCGAAAATATCCAGCAGGCGAAAATTTGACAATTTAAACTAATCTTTGGAAGATAGTAAGAAATAAAAAACTTAGATCACTAAAATACTTTATTTGAAAAGTAAATTCAATATATTGTAATAAAACATTGTAAAGTAAAAGCATTAAAAACATTTTAAATTATACTGTATTATTACTGTATAACAAGAATGTCATGAATGCCGCTAATTTTCCAACCCTTCCGAATGGTCTCCCTCATTTTGTGTTGGTTATCCCATGCAGAGACAATCCATTTAGCATGAATAGGTTTCAGTGTGGAGAGCTTCAAATCTATCTTACCGAGAGATTCATTTACTTTGAGTGCTGCTCAAACTTTATCCGCTTACCAGGAGGTAAAACTTGCCTTGATATACGACCTCAACCTCGACCAATCACAGTCCAGACTAAATGTCGTCATTCATGACGTCATTTTATCTGTAAGATTATAACTAGCAACTGTTGACCGCGAAATTATGAGATACTTGTAGGTTATCTCCCCCCCCCCCCCCCCCCCCACCCCCCCCCCCCCCCCCACCACACCACACCAATTTTGAGAGAATATTTTCGTTAAAACTAACGAAAATATCATGACTTAATCTAACCAATTATCAAGGGCGTACGGTTGATCTATTATTAATTATATCATTGTTTGTTTCTGGAATAGTATTTACTGTTTACTAATAGATCAACTGTACGCCCTTGATAATTGGTTAGGTTAAGTCGTGATATTTTCGTTAGTTTTAACGAAAATATTCTGTCAAAATTGATGGGGGTGAGATAACCTACAAATACTAGTTATGATGCCGCAAACTCGTCCAAGGATGTGAAAGAGTGAAAATTTGCTTCCGCAAAATTAACCTGGTTTACAGTATATATATTTACAAACTCCTACAATATTAGGTACTGTCCTGTTATCCCGGTCCCAAGACTTTTTGCTAGATTCGTACGCCACTTGCCAGATTGCCAAATTTCATTTTTATTTTAAATGTTAAGTAACTAACCAAACCTAATCTAGCCCAACCTAACCAGGGGTTAGGTTAGGTTAGTTACTTAACATTTAAAAAAAAATTGGCAATGAAATTTGGCAATCTGGCAAGTGGCGTCCGAATCTGGCAAAAAGTCTGGGGTCCGGGATAACAGGAAAGTACCCAATATTATACTAATGTTTGTGAAATGACGTTGATGGGCCAAACCGAGGTGTTGACATGGTTACTAGCACGATCTATGTTCATACCATATTTCTACACCGTATGACGAACACCGACTCTGAAAATTAAACCAGCTCAAGATAAAATTGCACAGCGAGGCCGGATAATTGGTATGCGCAAAGCAGGCCTCTCTGTAGCTGACATAGCCATGGAACTGGGAATTTCGAAGCCTACTGTTCGACGCTTGGTGCAGAGGTGGCAGGAGACTGGGAATCTGCGAGATCGTCCTAAGTAGGGTTGCCAGATTTTTCAAATGCTCATGGGGGGGACAAAATTTTTTCAGTTTTTTTTTTCAAGACCAAATTTTTTTCAAATTGAAACTAGATTTCTTCACCGGTTACAACAAACAAAATTAGAAAAATTGTATTAAAATAATGCTTAACAATTAAACATCGTGAATAATATTGAAATTATTATACATAATATTGAAATATCGTAAGTAATATTGAAATTATCATAGCATATTAAATATTGTATACGTCGCTTTACTAATTATATTATGACATATATCAATATTTTTCTGAACTTTTAATCTTCTTCAAAATTTTAGCTCCATCTTCTGACTTCAAGTATAACTGAAGTTCCTTGCAAGTCAGAAAAATTTTCTTTAATCATGAGTTCTGATTCTAAGTTTTCAATGAGCAAACGATTTCTCTCTTCCCTCTAATTGGTTGTCATCAAGCTGAAAATTCTTTCAGACACAGCGTTGGAATAAGGAATGGAAAATATATGCTCCAGAATTTTTGCAAGGTTTGGAGATGGAAAGTCTTGAAGAAAAGCACCCATCGTTGATCCAGAGGTAACGACTTATCGCTATCGTTCAATTCTGCAATGAATTATCTGCTCCATAAGCCACCACTTGCTTGAGCGACAATCCATTTGTTTCTAACCTTTGCCGAACTGCTACAAAAATTGTGGCTAAGTCCTCGAAATCCAAAGAAAAGAACGATAATAAGGACGTCCTGATTCCTTGTGAAGTATCAAAATATCGTAGAACTAACGGGAAGGATTTTATGTTTCCTTTGTTGGAAGCATCAGTACAAAGCTAAAATGCATGATTACCACTCAAGGATTTAAGTACAAGCTCCAGTGTGGAGCCAAAACGTTTGTAATGATCGATGACAGCTTTGTCCGTCCACAAGAAAATTTAACAGCAATTTTGGAATCTCTAAACATACCTTTAAACAAACTGCTCCCGCATCCAGCTGAGTTGTAACTATGTGAATGATAAACGACGTGGTAGCAGTAAGATGTTTCAGCGAGAGCCACTTCATTTTCGTCTTGGGAATCCTTTTTCACAAAAAAATCAGTGAGTGTTCGTGAGCTTGCCGATGCCTTCACATTTTCAGTGTGTGCTTTGGACTTCGCGTGTCGCATTATATCAGTTTCACCACCATGACTTATTGTAAACGGGTGATTGTTGAATACCTTGCATCTTGTAGTGAACTGATCTCTACCAGGCTGAATCCAATCGAAAGTTTTCGTCCAATCCTTGTTGAAAGTCACTAGACGTTTTTGTTTTTTAGGAGGATTCTCTGAACTAGCCATTTTGTTGGGGAAAAATTGTAAATAATATTATTATTATTATAATAATAAGTAAAAAAAACATGATTGTAAATAATTAATTCAAAAAAATATTCTAAATCTTATAAATAAAATCAAGTGTGTGTGTGTTGTGTGTGTGCATGTTCCTCTTTCACGAAAATGCAGCAATTTACATCTGAACGATTTCTTATAGAAAGTAGACATACTTACAGATTTTATGTGAATTACACAATCTCAAGTTGTGTGGTCAAGCAATCGCAGGATTCACACTAATTCAAAGCTTACAATATAACTACAGCCGAAAAACTGCCAACTCGTGGCCAAACACAACATTTTATAAGCGGTATGTAACTTCTAGAATGTTCTAGAACATTCAACATTACTCTGCAGAATTCTACAGGATCCTACAGAAATCTAGAAAATTCTAAATCAATTCATCCCAAAAAATTTGTTTAAAAAATATTTTGTGCGGGATATTTTGAATACAAAGCGGGACGCGGGATTTTTGGATCAAATGCGGGATGTCTGGCAACCCTAGTCCTAAGTGTGAGGCACCAAGAAAGACCACCCAAGAAGAAGACCAGAGAATAATCAAGGAAGTGCAGAACGATCCTATCAACAACGCAGTCGCCATCCGGGAGACACTACATATGGGCGTGTCAGTGAACACCGTAAGGAGACGGTTGCATGAAGCAGGATATCACCACCGTACTCCTGTCAAAAGAGCGAGAATCGAGGAACGACATCGTCAGGCCAGGCTCTCGTTTGCTCACCAGCATATAAATGATGATCTCGCATACTGGAGCAGGGTTATCTTCTCTGACGAGAAGACGTTTGCGTCTACAACTCATGGCCGTCTTCGGTGTTGGCAACAGGACAACATGAGATATGCCCGCCAAAATATTTACGAAGTGGCACGGAGTGGGCACTTGACGGCGAATGTGTGGAGATGGATGCACCTGCAAGGACTAAGAGAGCTGACTGAGATCCACGGGAGGTTTACGGCAGATCAATATATAGAGATCATGGAGGAAGTGATGCTGCCTTCTGTACGCGCGTATGCCATGCCCTAGCCTGAGCAGATTATCTTTATGCAGTATGTTGTATTTATGTGTTATAGAATATTATACTATTACTAGAGTAAGAGTTATTATGTATTACACGCATTTGTATGTCCGGTTTCACATTTACATGGGAAGATTAATGGTCATAAAATTGTTCTTTAACTCTTTCAGTACTATGACAACACTTTAGAATTTTATTCTGGATAATTGCAGACTGTATTATTTGCATAACGGAGCACAATTACATTTAGCTGAGAGAAACCCTTAATACATAGGGTTAAAACCTATCTCGAATAGTGGGTTACTGATGAAGCGTATGGATGAGATATAATTTTACTTTTAATATTTAAAATCCATTTGCAGGACAACTCTCCCATCCATACCGCCAGGATTGTTAGAAAGTGGTTTGAGGAGCAGCGAAATCTAAAACTACTGGACTGGCCTAGTAAGGGGTGTGACCTCAACCCCATTGAGAACGTGTGGGGGAATGTGGTGAACTCGTGGGAGCCTGGGCAGGAACGGACCAGCCGCCAGCTGCTAGATCACACTATGGCTGAGTGGGAGATGTTCCGAAGGAACCCACACATCATACATAACCATGTTGCATCTATGCCACACAGATTACAAGATGTAATAGACAATAATGGGGGATGGACCAAATACTACCTATGAACCCGGTATAGCTGTGCCATTTATGTAAATCTATGGCGAATTGTGAGCATTTTGAATGACTTAATCATTTTGTATGATAAACTATTTAGTAAAACATTCTCAACCATCGCATATTTGTTGTAATAAAGAATTGGTGTTTTATTGCACAGTATATATGTATATATATATATATATTTTTAATTGGGGTTGTTTAACCTCCTTCGCAACATCTACGGTCATATGACGGAGGGGACCTACAGCTTTACGTGGGATTCGAACCACGGGTCGCTACATAATCTGGGCGCAGAGGACGGTCTCCCATCCAACTACTACCCAGACCCAATGTCGCTTAACTTCGCTGATCTCCGGGAAGTGGTGTTACGACATTGGCCACAACGTAGCCCATATATATACATATATATATATAAGCAAACAACCACAAGGAAAAGGAAACACAAAGTCCGAGCGCTTTCGTGATATATTCACATTATCAAGGATAATATATCACGAAAGCGCTCGGACTTTGTGTTTCCTTTTCCTTGTGGTTGTTTGCTTATTAATAAGGTCACGTGTTATTTTGTGATTCTAGTGCATATATATATATAATATATATATACATATATATTCCTTGTTAAGATCTAATAATCTAATAATATCTCCACATTGATAATGTAACAGGAAATCTGGAAAGCATTAATGGGTTTATCTGTCCATCGTGATTAAATCATTATCTCTCCACATTGATAATACAAATACAATCTGGAAAACACTATTGATATAATAGGCATCAGCCACAAACCGGTGGTGATATTCTGCTTCATGCAACCGTCACCTTACGGTTTCCACTGACACGCCCATATGTAGTCTCTCCTGGACGGCGACAGCAAGTAACGATGTCAACACCACGGTTTGGCCCATCAACGTCATTTCACAAACATTACTATAATATTGTATGAATTTATAAGTATATATAAATATGTTTATGCTAGTATAACCGTGGATTATTCTTATGTGATTTTTATAATCAGTTACTGTTATTCAGATCGAAACTGTTAACAAGTTCTTTGTGTAACAATCGATAAGCCATTTCCCACTATCTTTCTCTGCCCCTCTACCTCGCTCTCTCTCACACTGTCTCAATCTTTTTCTAGCTCAATGTCATTACATATATATATATACACTGTATACTCGTGTAGATTTGTAAGTTAGTAAAGGTTTAAAGCTGCACACGGACTCTACAAACAGCTTTATTAGTACTGTTACATAATGATTTAATACACACGAGACTGGTAGGTGGGGAAGGGGAATGAGGAAATGTGGAGGATTGTTGTGTAATGTTTATTTTTTATTCAAATTCACCAGTATCTAAAAAGTTGTATTGTAGTATCTGTTCATATAGACTTCCAGTGATCATAATGGAACCTTATTACTGCATAAGACTAGTAAACATGGAGTAGAACGCTGTTCACGATCATATTAATTGTTTATCTTTATGAACACAGACATTACATTATAATTAGGGGCCGTTCAAAAATTACGTAACGCTATTTTTGCAGGAATATTCCGTAACGCTAGACCAGGCACCCCCTAAGATGTTATGTAACACTTCCCCAACCCCACACGTTACGGAACGTTACAGAGGGGAGGGTCAGGTTTTAGTAAAAATAGGGTTGCGTAATTTTGAACGGCGCCTTACCTGTATGTCAATGTTATATGTTGTTGGACTCGGTTGTCCCCTCTCCACCCCACCTTGCCCCAGTTGGAGTACCTTGAATTATCGCTGCGGCATTGCCACATGTACGGAGTCGCCTGTGAGGCGAGGAACGTTACATATGCGGGCAACTGTACATCCGCTAATGGTAGGGGATCTACAGATCTACAGAAACTAAGGCTAACAAAGACCCTAAGATCCACTCTAAGGTTAGCTGGAGAGAAAGAAGAGAGTAGGGGTTAAAAGAAGAGAATAGAGAGTTAAAAGAAGAGAATAAAGGGTTAAGTAAGTAGCAAAACTTATCATTCGTGGGTTAACATTCATTCAGAAAAAGAGAGAAAGACTCACCATCATCATCCGCCGGCCATTGCCGACAAGTTTAGAAAAATAGTTGAAAAGAATAGGAAAGGGGTGAAAGATGAAAAGAAGTAAAATAAGAACGCTTACAAACCATACAAACACAATCTTAACTCAAAGAAACACTGTCATACCATGCAAACTACAGACATGCAAGTAAAGAGAGGATGAGAAGAGTATAACAAAAGGTGGGTTAGTTTACGCTACGAGCTATATCTAAGTTCGTGTTAGTCTAACTTTTTTTTAATAATATAAATTTAACGTTGGCATATCACACGCTGGCATGTCACAAGCTGGCTTGGCATCAATTGTCAACAGACTCAAACCTCGACTATCACCCCCAGAGCTCCTGTTGCTAATTGTTTTATTATGTTAAACGACGTTAATATTTTTAAAATGCCTCTCTAAACGGTTTTTAAAAATATTAACGCTGGTAGAGTTCACGACGGACGCGGGAAGATTATTCCATTTATCAATTACTTTAAACGTTAAAAAAGTTTTTAGCGATGTTAGTAATGAAGTGCCTACCATGCAATTTAAATCCGTTATTACGAGTATTGTTATTATCGAAAATGAACAATTTGTCAAAATTTACGTTATCGGTTTTATTAACGATTTCGAAAACTCCCATAAGCTCCCCCTTAATCTCCTAGTCTCGAGTGAATGCAAGTCTAACTCTTTAATCCTATCTTCTTAAGACTTGTTGCGTAGTGACGGAATTAGTTTCGTAGCGCGTCGCTGAACCCTTTCCAACCTATCAATATCCTCACACAAATACGGGCACCAAAACTGAACGGCATATTCTAAGTGAGGCCTGACTTGGGACTTGTAAAGGGGCAATATAATATTCTTCGATTTAAATTCGAAATTACGCGCTATAAAGCCTAACATCCTATTAGCTTTTGCGCAAGACTCCAGGCACTGGTTCCTAACTTTTAAATCCTTAGATACGCGTACGCCTAAATCTACTTCCTCGTCAACGCTCGCTAACTGTCTATTGTCCATCGCGTACGTGTAATTATTGTTACGAGAACCTATACGCAAAACTTTACATTTGTCTACGTTAAATTGTATCTGCCACTTATCTGTCCACTCTATAATCCTATTTACATCGTCTTGGAGCCTATTTCTATCGGCCACGTTAAGAACTTTACCGCCTATTTTAGTATCGTCGGCGAATTTTGACACGTTACTGGTCAAGCCTACATCTATGTCGTTAATGTAGATTACGAATAGCAATGGGCCTAACATTGAACGCTGAGGGACATCGCTACCTACATTCAACCAATGACATTATCCAGATAATGACAATAATGATGTCTTTCTGTCTGTTCTATGTTCGTTTATACACGCCTAAACGGCTTGAGTAATGTAAACCAGGGAAGGGTTTAGTAACACACTCGCCCCTCCCAGTGTCCCCCCTAGGAGGTACTGGAGGGGGCCCCTAAACGACTAGGGTAATCTGCACCAAGTTTTGTATACATATTAAAAGAGAACCAGGGAAGGCTTCAGTGACACACCCGCCCTTCTCAGTCCACCTCCGTGGTGGGGTACTGGGAGGGGGCCCCCTAAATGGCTAGAGTAATCTGCACTAAATTTAGTATACACATTGAAGGAGAACCAGGGTTGGTTTTAGTAACACACCCGTCCCTCTCAGTTCCCCCTAGGTTAGTTCAAATAAAGCCATGGTTAAAATAATAATTGTTTTATTTAGTTTCCACAACATTTTTTGGGCTTCATTTTGTTAGTGTAGACTTTTATTATGAATGCTGTATGAACACATGAAATATACAGGGTGGGGTATAAGTCGCGCACCATAGGAATTTTCAGTGTTGAGGATATTATTTTTTCTTCTAGTTAGGGAATGGCTGCGAAATTAACAATAGACGAAAGCGTGAGCTTGGTTTTAATGTATGGAATACCAGGTACTACAAATCGGTCAATTACTGCAGAATTTAAATTCTGTACCGATTGATCGATTTGTAGTACCTGGTATTCCATACATTAAAACCAAGCTCATCCTCTCGTCTATTGTTAATTTCGCAGCTCTTACCTAAAAAAAAAATAATATATTATAATCAACACTGAAAATTCTTATGGTGCGCGACTTTTGCGCCACCCTGTACATATTTCCGAACGTCAACCCATACGTCCATATATTCATACATACACCCTCTTCATAATGAGTTAATATTTTATTGATGCCCTCACTCATATCCATACTGATGACAGTGAAAGGGTGATACAAGGATAATAATAATTAATTATTGGTTTTGTTTAACCTCCTTCGCAACATCGAAGGCCACATGACGGAGGGGACCTACAGCTTTACGTGGAATCCAAACCACGGGTCGCTACATAGTCTGGATACAGCGGACGGTCTCCCATCCAACTACTATCCTACCCAATGTCGCTTAACTTCGCTGATCAACGGGAAGAGGTGTTACGACATTGGCTACGACGAGAGAGGCTGGCATTCTGTTGGAGAAAATGGAGGAATTAGAGGTTGTGTTTATGTTAATTCTCTGGAACCGTTTATTAGATCAGTTCCACAAAACTAGCAAGGCCCTACAGAATGCATAGATAACCCCAGTACATGTGGAAAGCTTTACACGTCACTTCTTGAAAGACACCCGTGAAAGTTTTGGTGAAATTGAATTAAAAGCAAAGGAGATCCTGCCTTCGGTAGACTACAAGTGTACGAATAAAAGGAAAAGATTGAGAAGAAAAGAAATCAACGATGGTGATGTACCTAATGCTGATGAAACCCTTTCTGCAAGAGACAAGTTTCGAATTAAATCTTTTATTCCAATGATAGATGCTCTTGAAATAAATTTAAATAAAAGAGCAAACATATACGAAAATGTTGCAAGCAACTTTTCCGTTTTGGTTGATGTAGATGCTTCGGAAGAACGGCTGAGTGAAGGTGTAAAGCTTCTGGTTAAAGACTATCCTGAAGATGTTGATGTCACTCTTGTTGGAAAATTAAAACACTTTCATGCTTACATCAAACAAAATTACTCAGATAGAAGACATTTATGCCACCAGGATCTGTATCAAATCATCATCCGAGATAATATTCATTTGGCTTTCCCTAATGCAAAAGCAATACTGCGACTCTTTTTGAGTCTAATGGTAACGAATTGCTGAGGTGAAATGTCATTTCCACGACTGAAAAGAATAAGAAATTAACTGCGGACGACAATGCTACAAGAAAAGCTGTCTGCACAAAGCATTTTGTGCATAGAGTGACAAACTTCGTAGTTTATCCTTTGGCGACATTATCAATGATTTTGCCATCCAAAAATCACGAAATAAAACGTTTTAAATACAAATGGGATCCATTTCCATTTAATAACTGCTGATCTGCACAATTGCTCTACTGATGCTGTAGAATAAAAGTTTTAATACCAAATTTGAAATCGTCCTGAGGTATCTTTATCTGAGGGTATCGCGATCATAATGCAAACTCGCTTATTGCAAGATAATTTTTTTAGTTAGATCATTAGTTTTAAATTTTTTGTTGTAACCATTGCCTGCCTCTGTATAATATGCATGAATTAGAATATTCTTAATTGATAACGACATGGGGCCTCGTAATCTGAGCATAGCTTAGGGCTCAGCATTTCTAAATCCGGCACTGAATTTAAATCTTATGGAAAATGCAAATATAGCTAAAGAGAACAAAGAAATAATGATATCAATATTTATGCATTTGAGTAAGGCGTTTGATGTAATAGACCATAATATTTTACTTAATAAATTATATTGTTGCGGCTTTAGAGGAGCAGTCAGTAATTGGTTTAAAAGTTATTTGTCCAGTGGATATAATTTTGTATCAGTAAATAAGGTTTGCTCAACTAAAGCGCTTGTCAAATACTGAAAGGTGTGCCACAGGGCTCAGTTCTGGGTCCACTGTTATTTTTATTATATATAAATGACAGTCCACATTCATCTGATATACTTAACTTCATAGTGTAAGCAGATTATACAACTGTATTTTTCTTGCAAAGATTTTTAATTCAGCTAAGAATATATTTAATATAAACTCTTCCTAAATACCAGTAAAACAAATTTCATGATTTTTACTAATAAAAGAAATGTGTATCTTGATAAACTTAATAGTGATGAAATCGCTGTAAAGGAATGTACTGTAACAAACTTTCTTGGTATAATGCTCGAGATAAGAATTTGCAATAGAGTGATCATGTAAATTACAGTATATCGCGAAAAAAATTTCAAGGAGCGTTGCTATAATGTTTGAACTTAGAAATGTAGTTCCTAAACAGGTTTTATTGACTCTTTATAATACTCTTGTTCTTCCTTATATAATGTACTGCACCCATATTTGGGGAAACTCCGCTAACAACCAACGCATTAAACGGTATCTTTGTCATCCAAAAAAGAGCAATGAGGTTATATTATCTGATGTTGATTTCCTTGATCATTCTTGTGCATTATTTAAAGAGTTAAACCTACTAAAGCTCGATGATATAATCAAACTGACACATTTTATTTTTATTTACGAGTGTAAAAACAAAATCATTAATTTGCAATGGGTAAATAAATATTTTGTAACTCATCAAGAAATCCACTCGTATCAAACCAGAAATAGATCAAAGCACGTTATACCTCAATTTAGATTGTCTTCATCTAAAAAATTATCCATTTTCATTGGATTGAAACTATGGAATATTTAAATGCTGATATAAAAATATCGTGAATGTAAATTCGTTTAAAACCGAGTTGAAATCCCGATTAATAATAGCATACTAATAAAAATCTAGGATTAATGTACATTACTAATGTTTATTAATTTCTCGTGTGTAATCTAGGATTAAAGATACATTACTTGTGAGAGTTCATCTCTTATCTTTCATGTATAATATTGATTTCTTTGCATGGTATTGGTATAATACCTTCAATAGTGACTTTGCATTTGTTATATCGATAATAATAATTTAATTAATAATTCTTACGATTTATGTATTATTAATAACTATATGTTTTATTTTTAATTAAGAGCCCCGTAAAGCCTAAAGCTTAACGGCCAAATTAAATAAAATAAATAGTCCAGCTTCACAAGTATTTATGTCATTGTAAATTGTAAAAGTATTGTATTTATTTTATTAATAAAGGTTATTCAATTCAATAAGTACGTCTGTAATTCAGATTCAGGGAAGGCGTAACGAGCAAAACACTTTGTACGTTGCGTTGAAAAATCTCAAGAATAATAACGGTTTGATTCCAGTTGAGGTAAAAATGTTTTCATGTTTATTTCTGTGCATATAATGTGCATAAGTGAATATATAATTAAGTTAAGTTAAATTTTAGTTAAGTTAAAGTTAAGTGAAGAAGTTCTGGGAACACCCGAAGATCAGGGCCCCCAACCTTCTTTAGTTAGCCTTATAGGGCTAACTAACAAAAATATCACGACCTAACCTAACCAGTCGTTAGGTCAACTGTACACCCTTGACGATTGGTTAGGTTAAGTCGTGATATTTTCGTTAGTTAGCCTTATAAAGCTAACTAGAGAAGGCTGGGGGCCCTGATCTTCAGGTGAGCCAACATCTCTTCATTGCAATAAATTATTAACAAGAAAATAAATTTTGTTGTTAATGAAACAAGAATTTGGGTGTCTAAAATAATTTTAACAAAATTGTTGAAACATTTAACTTATTTTTGTTTGATTCAACAAAATATTTTTCTCTCTCTCTCTCTCTCTCTCTATATATATATATATATATATATATATATATATATACACACACACGAAAGGGACTTTAACCGAGTGTATATGTATAACTCAAACATTAACTGAATTATTATTATTATTATTATTATTATTATTATTAGCATTACTGCTTTCTTTATTTTACAAATAATGACCTTATTTAAGTTCCTGCAAATAAAAATGAACTAATGCATACTAGTGAATTATTATTACTTGAAGAAAGAGTGCGAATATATAAATGTCATTCACGATCGTCGGTCACCCTCGTATATAAATTGTGTATAATGTAAGTAATTATTGGCATGGAAGGTAACTTTCATTGCCTTATATTTGGCATATTTAGTGTACAGTACTTATAATTCTATGGCGTTTATACTCAAAATTGTACTCGTATTCTTTCTATACTGTCTTTTGCTCAATAAAGAAGTATAGTAGTAGACTACTACTACTACTACTGGTAGTAGTAATATCTAGACTAAATCTAGACTATTTTATAGTTAAAAACTGATTCCAAAATTGAAAATCTTCTCGCCAGTTATCGATAATTATATTGTTGATCAGTTTTCATTTATTTTAAAGCACCAAATTGTCTCATTGAGCTTCCTGATCTTCTCCGAAAACAATGTATTTTATTATGGCAAATTCTGAAAGAGATTTGGGCATCACGACATGATGAGATGGCAGAGATTCCGCTTTTGAAGAACACTAACTAGATTTTATTCCCACTCTGGTCATTTTTCCACTGTTTTTCCTCCAACATCTACTCAAAGGAATGACGTCACGGTCTGTTTTAGAATTTAGATATTAAATATATGATACTAATTTTCAATGAAGTTATTCGAGTCCTCCGTTAGTAAAACCATTTTATTCTTTACATTTTTCATTATACATTCTCCTTTAGCTTCGCAGCAGAACCCCTTCCCAGCTGCTTCCCCCACCATTCCTATCCCCCCCTCGGGGTCACGTCATGACCTCCCCCACACAAAGTAAAATCCCGCGTGACTCTGGCCCTCGGAGCGAGAAGGACTTTTATACAGAGATGGGCAGTCGTCGTGGTGTGAAGGATAGATATAGGGCCCTTGATGGGGCATGGGTGGTATGTGATGGTGGGATTCTTTTTTTTTTTTTTTTTACGAGGAGGAAGATCATCGGGAGAGAAGGAAAAATGGCCACGAAAACAGACATGAAGAGAGGAAAAGGCAGAAAAAAAAATAATATATTCACAAAGATATTCGAAAAGAAAAGAATGACTGTAATTTATTGAAAATACCTAAAAAATTACGTGTTCTTATCTGGAGTGAATTAGATGTTACGTATTCATGTCTGAAAAGATTAAGGTGCCATGTCTTCCTTCCACAAAGAACCAAATGTTACGAGCCTACGTAGTTGTGTGTACGAGGAATTATGATACTATGGCTTCGTGTCTATAGGGAATTTCGTGGTTACATTACGAGAGTTCAGAGGCTCTTTAATTTATTGTATTTCTTTTAGTTTCACTTATAGACAATATCATTGAGTTAAATCTTTTTTAAGCTATATTTACCCATGCGTTCTTCACCCGCATAGCGATACATTAAACCTACTTAATTACAGATGCATTATCTAATTGTAAGCTGTTCCGTAATTAAATGTAATAACTAAATGGCTTTTGAATGAATTACCATCTATAGAACTTCTTCATTAATTTCCTTCACGCTCTCCATTCGTACCATCAAAAGATTTAATACTTAATGACTAAACACTACAAATTCTGTAGTGTAATTTTAAAACACAAACTGAATGAATGAAGAAGATAGAAAACAACAATACAAAACCTGTGTTTGTGTGTGTGTGTGTGGATATAAATTTTACTGATGACAGGACAGAAGGTCTCGCAAAACTGCTATCGATTAACTGTTTCTGAAGGTAGACAGAAGCTAAAAAATTGCGTATGAATTTCATTCCTAACGGTATAAACCATTTAATTCTTGGCTCGTCTATGTTGCTTATCCTCAATCTGACTTCTCGCCAGCGAAATAAATGTTTTACAGATCAATGCTCTACATTGGAATCATTTAAAATCAAAAAAGAAACCCAAACAACGCATAGAGAAGGTTCGATATGAAATAGGGGTGTGTATATATATATATATTATATATGTACATTGTAATAAAACTTGACTAAAAACTATCGAATATGAAACGGTTACAGATGTAATAAATAAATTTATTACTAACTTCAAGTACTCTCTCACATTTTTTTCTCAGATCCGTGAGAAAATTTTTTCTCTATCTTCCTTAACCAAGAAAGTTTCTCTGTGCGAGCAAATAGACGTACATAATGTACATTTATTTTGGCAAGTATGTGTACACTTACCATTTTGTTTCAGATTTATTCATACTGCGCATACTTTAGCTAATCATATTAAGTACTTCTTTGCCTTTGAAATAAAATCCATTAATAACAAATTCAAAATATTTTTCTTTTTAAATTTCTAGTAACTTCATATCGAGACGAGTAATAGTGTCATTTAATACAAGATGTTGAACATCAGTGTGTGTGTGTGTGTGTGTGTGTGTGTGTGTGTGCATTAAAGAATACATAATCGTTTATGTATATAAATGTATAGAGACACCGAGGTCGTTATATCGGGTTTCGCCCTTGTGCGGCAAGATTGTAGCTGGGTATGACCTCGGTGTTGTAAAGATGATTTTGCCTCGGGGAGAAGATGAGCATGGAACAAAAAAAAAAATAAAATCGAACCTTGCCTAACCGGTCGGTCGTCGGTCACTTCGACTTGAGAAAAAACTCCTCTTAAATACCCCACCCCCCACAAAAATCCCCCTTTCCCCCTTAACATTCGAACACCTTATTCCCCCGACTCCCACCGCAAAACCTGATTTATACTGAGGATTTGGCGGAACGGACGACGATGATACTCCAATAATAAAAAAAAAAACGTTACGTTTCATACTGAAATTTTTTCATTCTTGATTTTGGCTTTTTCCATCAAACGTTTCAAACACACGAGAAAGTAACCTTTTCACTGAGCTCATTACGTTTCAGTAAGCTTACATGTAGGTCTCATTATTATTAATATTATTATTACTACAGTATTATTATTATTATTATTATTATTATTATTACTGGAGAATTTATGTTGTTTTTGTATGACTTGAAATAAATTGGGGACTGGTTTTTAATTTACCAATTTTGAGCAGATGGAAAAAGAGAAGTTCAATTTCTTTACCAAATAAGGTAAAATACGTTTTTATTTTCGTCGAAATAAAACTTTTTATTAATTTCACTTTTTGGGTTGAAATAGGGACCAGACTGAAGAAATTTATAAAGAAGCTACTAAGTATGTTGTTCACGAAATAACGGGGTTGCCCCTAATCATAGTCTCTCTCTCTCTCTCTCTCTCTCTCTCTCTCTCTCTCTCTCTCTCTTTATAAGAAATAAAAGATTATACGAATTTCCAAGAATAAACCAAAGGAGAAAAAGATAAAATAAAAATTTTTGTTTTCTGCCAACCAGGAAACAAATCTTGATTTGTATAATCGAATAGGGCCGTCATGTGTCATTTATATATATATATATATATATATATATATATATATATATATATATATATATATATATATATATATAATCTCATTCTTTTCTTATTTAAAGAAGTTTAAAGAATTTGGACTTTATCGGGAGACGAGAAGAAAATAGTGATACGCTTTATCTGTGTCGTATAAAAAAGGGTTCGTCTGAATCATGAATGAAGCCTAATAGCACGATCCTTAATCCAACGTTGTATCATTTCGTTACTCATTCTCGCATCTTCTCGTTAATTTATTTCCAAGATGAATTTATGTAGCCATTAATTAACAATGTATTCGTTCACTATAAATTAAATTAAATTAAAAAAGGAAGAATTAAAGTTAGTTTGTAACTGTATGAACTTCAATTGGAATCGGACAAGAACGCTCCGTTGATGTTATAATGATGAGCAGTCATGCGGGAGGGCCAGAAACTGGCACATCGCTCAGGCCAGACGAATGCGGTCTATCGCGCTAACTCCCAGATTATTATTATTATTATTATTATTACCAACGCATTGGGAATCGAACCTCTTTCGAGACTTCAGTGTCTTTACTGTTAATGTTATAACGTACGAAACGCGTCAACTGGGCTCGAAGTCTGACTTCAAACACCGCAAGATGACATAACAATCCGCCAAACATCCTTTTTAAATGCGCTTATCGTTCTTAATTTTTAAAATAACAAAACATTTCCGCCGTTGCTAGGAAGGGAAAACACTATGACGTCATCGGAGTGTACTATTCCAATAAGTAGCTTATCTTCCCACAAATATTTCACCGCAATTAGCGAATTTTAAATTCTGTTTAAGTACAACCATTTTTCATACTTTTATGAAGTTACTCGTGAAATTCTGACAGCGACGATTATCATTTTACAATTTGGTTGTTTTTTTGATGTAAGGTTTGTTATCAGTAGAAACGAAATAAAATGTAGTTATATACAGTATATGTACAGTTTTGGAAAAAGTTCGCTTGAGAACGTTTTTTTTTTTGTGACAGTAATAAGATTTTATAAACAAAACCCTTTCATTACTGATTAGTAATATTTTATGCTTTTTAGAAATTTTGGATTACTAGGCGAACTTATTTCCGAAACTGTACGTTATTTTCGTAATTACTTTTAACTTTTTACATTTATTAACAGCATATACGACGAATAACCCCATTTTCATATAATAAAATATTACAATCTTACGCATACTTCTTGCAAGCACAGTCGCTGTACAATCAATTAAAAAAACTCCTGTCCTAAAACGCGAAGTTTCTTACCGATATATTTATTATTAAAAAGCATGGAGTTTTAGGACAAGACTTTCTGAGTCGACTGTACAATAACGGATTATATAAGCGCGGAAAACACGTTGGAGTGAGTGGATTGTTGATATACCAGAATTTATCAGTTTTTAAAATGCATAAAAAGGGCAGAGCGTGGGTTAACAATAAATTTCCCCCCAAATGCAGGTGCAGGTTTCACGGTCCGGTCGCGCGTATACGTCTCCAGCATCCCCCCCCCCCCCCCCCCCACACCAAAAAAAAGTGATTGGCTGTGAAGAACCTTATTTTTCGCTAAGCGAAGGAAGCCAAATATTAGGTTGAGGGCATCAACTGACTATCTTTTCCGTTATCTTTATTACATTTGGCGACTTCTTTACACGATGTTTCCGTAATTCAATAAATTAAGTAGTAATTACCAGTGTTTATCAGAAGGTGCAATCAAATTTAGGGGAAGAATTATAGACTTTTTATTCATGGAATACCTTGACCGATTTTTCTGACTTTATGCGCGCACACACGTTCTCTGAAAGCTTTAAAAAAAATGCAGCATTTGCCAATTCTGAATTTATATGCGAAGGACGTATAAAATTTTGCGTTTAGACGTTCGTGTGTATTTCCTGACATCATGCGCGTGCGTTCGTGTGTTTGTATAAATGCTTGTTTATGTAAACAACGAAACGTACATGTATATACGACCTTGAGCCGGTTGTAGATCTTAATTAGAATAGTTTTTAATTAAAAGAAGGATCAGTTAAAATTTCAAATAAACTGAAGTTTATATAAAAAAAAATAATGAAGACGATATTGAATAGTCAAAAAGACCGTGTCGTTATTTTGATCGTAGACAGAGACGCTTACATAAACATTTTACGACTCTGACACTAATAAAGGAATTATTCGTGTGTGTGTATATATATATATATATATATATATATATATATATATATATATATATATATATATATATATATTTACCTATATATATATATATATATATATATATGAGTATGCTATATATTGTATGTGTTCTTGGATAACTCGCATTTTTACGACAATCTTTAAGATATACCGAGGTCATCTCAACACGAACGGGTGTGCAACGACATTATAGCGGTGTCGCCAAAATTTCAGACTTCCTTTTTAATTAAAATTCATTAAACTTCTTCTGTTTTTACTACACCCCCCCAACATTCCTCCCCCGCCCCCCCGGGCTGTAATTGTTTTGTGCGTTCTTTCATCCGAATTTATTTAATTTATTTAAACTTTTTGAGGCTAATTCTTTATTATTTTATCTGCCATTTTCGTAATGATGCGTTTGTTTTTCCTCTCTCTCTCTCTCTCTCTCTTTTGTTATTCTTTTTCCCTTTATCCTCTTCATCCACCTTCGTTCTTCATTCTCTTCAGCAAATTCAATGCTTTGAGCTTCTAAATCAAACGATTGATCTGGTCACTTACTCATTTGATTAGTCAGTGAACCTTTCGAAAATATTTTCACTCCATTTTTATCCACTTTTTCCAACAATTATATCCTCCACATTTTATTCAGATAACGATGTGCCAAAGTCTTCATTCATTAAGTTGGGTTAGATTAATTCAGTTAATTACGTAAGGTTAAATGAGTTTAAATCATAGATTAAAACACACACACACACACACACACACACACACACACACAAAAATAGCACTGTTGACCTCTGTTTCTTTTTATCAGCAAAGTGGATTTAGCATCCTTTGATTCCAGCTAAAAATCAAAATCATTCGACTTGGCACAAAGGTATACATGTACATTGGAACTTTGGAAGTATGCAAACATCTCACCCGGATGCATTTGAAATATATATATATATATAATATTACAGGCATATTACATCAATATTTCCACAACAACCACAACAACAAACGAGAGAAATGGTTTTATTCTGCCATAACAAGAAGGTATTACAATATGAAATTATACATGCGCTATTCGTAGAAGAATAAAATTAAGCAAAATAAGTTAATAAATTCAATAATAGACAATGAATTCTGACACTCTTTAATTCACCCATTGTGTATAAAATAATGGTCTGAGAATTTGCATCATAATTTTATAGATTAATCTTTGTTTCGTTTTCGCCTTATCCTGATTCGTTCATTTTGACGAAGATCAGACTTGTCGCCGTACTTTGAACCTATAGCCTAACTTGAAATTCGAACCATGACCCGCCAAGGAAGTCTGAAATCGCAAAGACCGAGCCGGACTCGATCCCACGACTGCCAGTTCAACAGCCCAGCATTTTAACCAGAGTGTGTGTATATTAGTCATCGATGCAGTCATAATTTAAGTGGAAGTATGGAGATAAACATCTTTTCACATAGAGCATCATTCCGCCCATACGCCCTTTTCAGGATACGAGCAGCTCGCAGCAGTATTGCTAAGCAAGTAGGAGGTCAAATTACGTGTTTTTTTCATATATATATTTTTTTTAATACAGGGTGATCAAAAAGTCGATGTGCACCTATATTACTCTGAGAGACAAAAATGCATACATACAAGAAGTATGTATGCACTTTTGTCTCTCAGAGTAATATAGGTGCACAATACACTGCACATCGACTTTTTGATCACCCTGTATTTAATTAAAATACTAAATAGATAATATTTGTTATGTGTTATAAGAAAACAAAAAGTGTGTTAAAATGTTCAAGATAAGAATTTCCTTTATGAATATTGTCTACATATCCTGTCTGTAAAATCGTTTCCAATTTTCAATGTCATGACGCAAAATGTGAGTAGCATATTATCTTCTGCGAAAATTCTACTTTTAAACAACAACAACAATACACGCGCAAAACTTTATAAAAATTAACTTCTTTACGCTCGTAATTTGGTTAGATGGTTGATCCAGTAAAGAATCTTGGTTCAGATTTTAAATATATAATGGCACTATATTCGTGGCACCGTTCGTAGGTAGTGATAGGAGAGCGTTATAAAATGTTACATAAACATCATTTTAAAATTAAAAGTACGGCGAATGATTCCAAATGTTTTTAAATTATATTAAAAAACAATATTTTCTCGTAACATTTTAATTAAACATTCTTAAGTCTTTGATTGATTTAACTTTTCTTTAACCTAACCCGATTTAACGTAAAAATCAGTCTCGATACGTCCACATTAATGCAAAAAAAAAAAAAAAAAAAATTTCCCCATGGACCGGACCAGAATGAGTGTAATTTAAATATTATCATGAGAACAATCCTTCATGAGAGTAATTGAACTTTCTCTCATGTGGATTCTGTTGTATCGCGTTAAGACGACTTTAAAGCCATCAAATTCGTTTTTGTCATTAAATTTCTAATGAAAATTATTTCTTAATATGGAATGAAGGAAGTGAATTATGAGCGGCTTCGCATTCTCTTTAAGAACGGATGATAGCTAATAGAGAAAAATAAGAGCAACATCAAAAACAGCAACAACAACAACAACAACAACGACAATATAGGTGGGTAGTGTGGGAGGGAGGGAAGAGTGTGATCGCGGTGCTGGATGTGAGAATGGGCAGAAAGTCACGACGTCGTTTTTGTTTTTAATTTATGGACATTTCCTTGGGCCGCGAAGCCGATGGAGGGACAATGGAAGGCAACGAGAAGGAACCTCTCTTTATTCCACTCCCTCCACTCACGAAAGAAACTCTTTCAACGGCATTTTATTCTACCTATCCAATATATATATATATATATATATTTCTTATCCCTTTTACCTCATGCATGCACAGAATCCCGCGTTTTGACCTCAACGAGAAGTCTTATACTTGCCTTTCTTATCACTCGATCAAATTAGCAGATGTTAATTCATAAACATAACTTTAGATGTTAATTCAAATGACGTTGCTACAGGAGACAGTGGGTCAAGAGGCGATGTTTCAGGAGAAAATCTAAATTTTATAGTAATTACTTCGACATAACCTCAGGAGACGTTAATTTGTGTTACGTTACTTCAGGAAACGGTAATATATAAGATGTTAATTTTTGTCTAAACTTCGGTTCATGTTCATTTAGGATATGCTAAATTCAGGAGATGTGTCACGATTCTTGCATTCATAACACGAATTCATTAAAACAGTACGCGAGAACATTCTTTTAGCTTCAAAGCGGAACATCTTTAGTTAGGAATGACCAGCCAACCATGAATCTTCAGGTATCTAGTGGCCCCGAAACCAAAGGAGGGAATACAGGACGAGTCTGCATGCGTATATTTTAGCTGAAACTAATTAAACTTTATATATATATATATAATATATATATATATATACTGACAGTCTCATTGATAGTGGCTGTGTTGTATGAAATGAGTTAAAAATATAAATACCTCGTTAAAGTCTGAATGTTTATTTATCTAATTCTTCCATCAATGTACTGAGAAGTTCGTTGCTTGAAATTTTGAATATATATAATTAATTATTAATTATTAGAATGTTATGGTAATTCCAGTCCTGGATTTCGTTTCTCTCTCTCTCTCTCTCTCTCTCTCTCTCTCTCTCTCTCTCTCTCTCTCTCTATATATATATATATATATATATATATATATATATGTGTATGTGTGTGTGTGTGTGTGTGTGTGTGTGTGTGTGTGAATACGAATTCGGATTTGAGGATATGCTTCGGGTTGGAGTTGGTAATTTTATTACATGGATTGATACCTTCTACTAACAAATGACCCGCGTCCGAATCATTTTCATATGAAGATTGTAGAGGAAGTTGGTTGATTTATTGACTGAGAGAATCACTAAATATGAAGAGAGTGGCTGGCGGAATGCCGTTGCAGAAGAGAACGACTGGTGAAGGAATACTTTAATGCAGAAGGGGTAAAAGTAAATGTAATGTATTATTTATTCACACTGAAGAATCGTTTCCCCAAGGACCGTCATAGGGACAAAACAAACCCACTGAAAAAAAAAATACTTAATTAAAATAACTACATACATGTTTTAATATTTGCCAACGAGTACATATTGTTAATTCAACCATGGTTATGGTTGTACTACCCATTTAATTTGTTACCAGAAACATGATTATAAAAATCATAAAATTAAAAATGTAGGAGGAGATTGTAGACACTAATCGACCAGGGAAGTACACCAGAGAGGACATTAGGCAGAAGACAGGGAGTACTGGAACTTCCATTTCTCCTGTCACTGTCCTCCTTAGCTGAGCTTTCTTCGTATCTCATCTACCTTATGAACAGTCCAACATGCTCTCAGACACAATTCTCCCTCTATCCCTCACTGCACATACATGCATCTTGCACGCTGCACAATCTCCTCAAAATTAAAAAGGGCATTGTTTTTAAGAGCTTCAGAGACCTTGATTTCGGTTCTCTCCTTCTCCTTCTATAAGGGAGGTGTAACATTTTTGTGGGCGTTTGCCTTTGGCCCCTCCTTCCTGCATTAAAAAAAAAATCACGGTTATAGCGCAAATATAGTATGGTTTGAATAAACATTTGGATTAGTTCGCAAATATTTAACCATAGTCTTGGTTGATTCAACAAAGTATTTATTCCTATTCGTGACGTTTAAAAGTCAATTTGTTGTTAAGTATATACAGAGGGATGACAAAAGTAAATAGACACCTTCGTTTTATTTGGTTTGATAATAAACGTCAATAAATAATAACAGATTTATTGAATCAATATATTTGAAGAATCGTATTGCTTTCTCCTTTGCATTATGTAAAGGGGAGATACGTTCTGGCATTCCATTGATGAGCTTTGCCATCCGCTCTCGAGGACGATCATCGTGGTGTCTACTTACTTTTGTCAGCCCTCTGTACGGATAATGGATGCATACATTATTATTGAAAATTTTAAGAAATCCTCGTGCGAGGTTTGGCTGCAACGATGTGTGGGGAGTTGTAGTAAAGGGGTATATAGATCAACAAAGGAAAGCTACTGTATATGAATGGGATGATGGACACATTACTATTTTATGAAGGTGGAAAAAGCAGGACGGGTTTATAAAGATGTCAGAGGCAAACCATGCGTGAAAGAATTAATGTGGAGTGTGTAGCAAGATGACGACATATGAAGGAACGTAAATAGTACGACTGATTGCGAGTAATATAGAGTGGCGCAAAAGTCGCGACCATAGGAATTTTCAGTGTTAACTACAAATATTATTTTATTTTTTTTAAGTAGGGGATGGCTGCGAAATTAACAATAGACGAGAGGGTGAGCTTGGTTTTAATGTATGGAATACCAGTGTACTATAAATCGATCAATCGATACAATTCTGTAACCATCTCCTACCTAAAAGAAAAAAAAATAATACCGTCAACACTGAAAATTCCTATGGTGCGCGACTTTTGCGCCACCCTGTATACAGAAAGTATGGAAAAACCAGCATGTAGAGCTAACTTAATGAATAACAGAACTGTAAGAAGATATTAAGTCAACTGAAACAAAGAATTTCCCAAACAGAAAGATGAACAAGAATCTGGCCATGAAATAAATCTAATTAATGTACCACAAAATAGGACCAAAAGAAGTTCTGATCACGAGGTTACTTGAAGGTGTTGATCAAAGTATATAAAGTTATATAGCGATCTCAGCAGGTAACTCCATTTCCCACTGGTGCTGTTAATAATAATTCGGGAGTTAGCCCAGTGGGCCGCATTATATGTGCTGAGCACTGTGCCAGTTTCTGGCCCTCATCACTGAATATTATCATATAAAGATCGAGGGAATATGCTCACATTTGAATTAAAATACAAAAATAATACAGTATTTGTCGTCTCGTGTCCCATACATCTCTCTCTCTCTCTCTCTCTCTCTCTCTCTTTATTTAGCAGTATACAACTACTGTACATGTTTCATGCTGGTTCAGTTGAACAAATAATGTAAAACATCAAATCTTATTTTGCTTAAGTCCTGTAGATTTACGGAGCAATAAATCTAAAGCTCTCGTATCATTTTCAAACAATTTATTGTAAACATCGCTTACCTTCTTCCTCTTCAAATAATCTTACCTTAAAAAGTTAAAAAAAACTTTCACTATCAAAGTTATTTTTCTTTACTTAAATCGAGATTAAAGAAGAATGTAATCGAGAATCAAGATCGGCATGAGGAGAATAAAGGGTGTATCTGTGGCATTTATGGGATTAAAGAAACTTAATGAAATAGCTGTGCGTAATGTTAAATGATGTTAATTGCTTCACATGAGTGATTTTCGTGGTTGCATGCATGCTTGCAGTGCGATACACATTGTACCCTCCCTCCCTAAGTCTGAAAAGTTTAGCGCACACAGCGTTCGTATACACGCTGGTATAACTTAAGTCTTATGAGATTTTAAGGCATTCTGTTACGTAAGAGGGACTACGAAGGTCTCTGAATAAAGTATCGTATTTTGCATTAACAATAATCAATTTCTTGTTCCGACGACAAACAAAACGTGTTGTAAGAAAAATTGAATTTTCATATTATCACTCCACATTTCCACATTTCGGAACATTATCGGTTTGTATTCCGGTAAGAGGTTAATTTTGTACCATGACGTTATTTTTCGCTTCGAAGCTTTTATTAATGACTTCAAATTATATTTTTTCAGGTGTACTTTATGTGAAATACAAACCAATTCTCACAGTTTGGTGTTTGGAAAAATATCTTATTTTAAATTGCATACAGAGAATTCTCAAAAAGTGGAGACCCTAAAATTATAACAAATATTCCCTTCCATGAGAGAGAAAGAGAGAGAGAGAGAGAGAGAGAGAGAGAGAGCGTAGAAGTTTGCAACCCATGCCGCGAAATGTAACAATAATTAACATTACATCAGATTTTGTTCTTGACGTTTCTTTAAAAACATGAAAATACTGTAATTTTGAGATCATAATTTTGTTTAATTACTTCATTTTTCAAACCATTCTTCTCATCAGACCTAAAATCATTTAGTAATCTGTACTTATTTTTATGTTTTCACCTTATCAAAACATTATTAAAAAAAAAAAAACATCCAAATTCAATTTCTATTTTGGAGTCTCGATTATCTTCGTGGCTGAATTTGTATTCTTCTTCTTTGAGAATTTAGGGTGGATTCAGGTTTCGGCTCCGAATGTTTCAATTTTGGATCCTGTTTTGGGAAGGTTGGACTCATCGCCTACGTATATTTAGTAATATAAATAGAACCTACTTGCGTGTATGTATTCTAAAAATTGAACAAACCTGTCGTTCTTTTCTCTCTTGTGCTGATAATCAAGACAAAACGGCATCGTCATTTATGAACAGCAAAACTAAGCATGATTCTGTTAATCCACGAAGTAGTTTTGAATTGTGTGAGTACATCGACCTACATTTCGAGAAATCACAGGCAACCGCCTTCAGGCTATAGACAGGATTTTTTTTTTTAACCTTGACAAATACTAAGGAATTTTATGTATGAATGAAAAACTTAATGATGTAAATGAGGTTTATAAATGTATAAATGTCATATTTTATATACAGTATATATATATATATATATATATATATATATATATATATATATAGTTCACTAAGTTATTTCACAAGGCAGGTAGGAAATAGAATAAAATATAAATAAAAGCCTACGTTTCCATATAAGGCTAGGCCTACGTAATAATTATAAAGAAAAAAGTACTTTCTTCCCCATGAACCATCCTCACGATCTCTCGCCTCAGTCTACCTGAATAACCTGAGCCTTTTGTATATATAAGGAATATGACGTCATCAACGCGGAGATTCCTGTGCCCCTGACAGATCGCCTCTGTTGGCTACTGTAGTGCTTCTCACGACTCGTACATTAGACATTTATTTGCCTTTTTATGTAGTTTTTAATCATAATTTACGTTTGTTTTTCATTTGTTTGTGTTTATAGCTTTCAAATTCTCCTCATATATTCACACACTGATTTTTTTAAAGTTAACAGACTCGCATATATTGATGGGAAAAAACATTATTTTGCTGTAACAAATTCCTTCTTGGATTTTTTCCATTACTAATGATTTATTCTTTGGTTTCTTCCAAAGTCACGACGGAATTCCTTTGTGTAAACGTATTTTTAGTATAGGAATGGCTTTATTGGAATGATTTCTTGAAGTATATTGTATAAAAGTTCTCTCAACTCGCCTTATTAATATTCCATGAGGCAAACATACGCAGAAACTAATTTCCAACGAGGATGTGCATCGCCAAATTAATTTAAGTTTTCGTTCAAGCTCCAGTCGTTTTCCAGAATCCAGAGACAGAAAAAAATGTTAATAACATTATAAAAATAAATTATTCCCATGTACTTCATTATACTAATAAAATTCTTAAAAGCAGTTGTGTGTAAAAATATAATTTAGATATCTATCATAGTGTGACTTTTAAGTGTGTGTATATATATATATATATATATATATATATATATTATATATATATATATATATATATATATATATATAAAAATACTGACTGTATAAAAATAACTCCTTACTTTTCTATATGTATTTTAGGCCTAAGTAAATTTGATTATAAAAGTTTTATAATTAATTAAATTTTCAAAATATTTTATCTCAAGAGAAAAGTATAATAATTTATCTTTTAAAAAATAATTAACAGTGTTGAGATACGAGTGTCTCATTTCATAAAATAATAGTGCTGTACGATAGTTTAAAACTCCACCTGTGGCATCATGATCGTGGGAACTGAAAATTTGATGCATTTTGGATGTTTTCATTTTCTTACTCTTTGCCTTAATTATCTATTTGATATAACTACTTAAGCTTAAAACTAATGCTAAAAATAGGCTGTTATCATTATGCAAGTGTTTATATATATATATATACGTATATTGCAAAAGTTTTATAAAAACAAAATAATTAGGGATTTTTTTTTATTATTCTAAATAAGGACTAAACATAGCGCTACTAGAAACAAAACGAACTCTCCTGCCAGACGTATGTTGAGTAATCATAAGTTTTTCATTCTTTTCTTTATAATATTTAATTTTGCACAATAATCATCGCAAACCAGTGATTACATTTAGTAAAATAATAATTTTGTGAAAGTGAAAAAGAAAAATTTTAAAATTTTACTTTTTTAATTTCAGTTATAATTATGTAACTGTCAAAACATTTGATATTATAATAATGCCTAGCCTTGGGTCTTGAGCATCCGCTAATCGAATAATATCAGTACAGCCTTACTATAAAAGTATTCAGCCTATAGGCAGTTATATATTTTTGAACACAGGATAATAAGTGAAGGAAACGTTCTTTCTTGAGTTACTTATACAGTGAAGTGAATTAATATACTCATATGAATGAACAGAAGCAAATTATTAAGATCATGGATTTTCCCACGCTATAGATAGGTCAAATGATAGATTATTATCTTTTACTCTTATCAGTCTGTGATTATTTTCAGATATAAAAATCAAGATTGCAGTTTTATTATTATAAAAATATTACATTCTTTCAAATTACAATATATATATATATATATATATATATATATATATATATATATATATATTCATACTAATATATTTTATAATAACATTTCTGTTTTAAAATAAAACAAAGTTGCGAGATATATTGAACGAATGTACAATAGTGTTTTAAAAGTAGCCTTTTTTTTCCAACTTCGCTAACCTCAGGCACTTTGTCCCACGAGAAAACAAATCTTAACCTTTTTTATTGAGAGGGTAATAAAACCTACTTCTATAAAAATATATATATTTTTAAATATATTTTGAAATAATAAAAAGAATACATCAGACGGCTATTCAACAAAAAGATTACAATGTTTCGGTCTTACTCTTAAATTACTTCTCCATTCACTAAAATAACAAACAACAACAATAGATTTTCAATTAATCAACAGACCTATTCATTATGACGTCACTGCCGGACAAATTAAAAAAATCAAATTTGAAAGTGACGCAGTATGTAATCTAAGTAACGTAATAACTCTTAACTGGCTACATAATTAAATGCATATCATGTAACTTATTGGGTTCACAAATGTAATTAATTTAAAGGGTAAACACGATGGTAAATGACAAATTTGGTTGCCTAGGCCTATAATACACGTTTATACACTTTGATACAGTAACATTTATGGTTAAATTTTGTTACAGCTGACAAATCTGGATTCGATTATACAATCAGTAAATAATCTCATTTTAATCCAATTAATATGACTTTTGACATTGGCAATTAAAATATTTAACAGAAAATGTTCAAAATACACTTACAAAAAATTGAAATGAACCTATTTTATCGCTTATTGCACATCCCCTCAGCATTGTTCTTGCAAGAACTGAAATGCAACCTTTAGTCAAAATTAAATTTGAAACAAGGTTAAGAATCACTTCATATTTGTATGCACTACAAAGAGCCTAGACGGGTAACATAAGACTGTAGACGAAGTCTAGGGCTCTCGAGGTTCCTTCTTTTTGACAGTGAGTCTATTGTCACTAGATTCCTGAAGAGGACTGTGCTTAGGTTATTATGTTATACTTTCGTAGACTAGAGAAAGGAGGAATGTATATTTGAATATATAGTAATGGCCTTTCATTATTATGGGGGCGGTATGGCGTATTTTAGACCTATAACGTAACTCATTTTAATAGAAAATAAACTGGATAAGGAAAAATAAAAATGTTTCGTAATTTATATAAATATACAACGTTCTATTAATGTAATAGAACATTTAAATTTAACACTCATTAAGTTTTCAGTTATGTACAAACACTGATCATGAGTCCAGCAAAGTGTAGAAATGATTTCTTGTGAACACAGCCTTTCACTTATGGTCTAAAAGATTGCAAAAGATGGTCCCTGAAACTTCTATTGGGAATCTACAATGAAGATCACAGATAAGCAGGGCAAAGTGCCCCGGTTTGAGTATCCTACTTATCCTCCACTTTGATGATAAAATGAGGAACCTTTGCCTCCGATGGTGCATTTTATACAGGGTATTGCACACTTGCACATTTCACTCAGTTAACGACACATGGCACTAAGAGACACTTTCACAGTTTATTGTTTAAGTGGTATTACACTACCGTCTGCTGGCCGCAGTACGAAGAAGATACTGCATGACATCTATCTTACCGCACCAGCACGCAACGTGTAGGGGTGAAAAGCCATCTCGATTGGTCAACTGTAAAGAAGCGCCGTGAGAGACTAATAACTTGACCACTTCCAGGTTTCCATCCAGACACGACTGCGTCAGTGCAGTCTGTCCATCGCCAGTAAAACCATTGATTTGTACAAGTTGAGAATATCTCGTCAAGATCTGTTTCAGTTCTCTTGGATTTCCGTCCTGAACTGCCCTCAAAAACTCAGCTTGGCATCCAAATCGATCATTCTCGTCGAAATATCCCGATGCTACAGCTCCTGAGGAATATGGGGAGTAACCTGGGTTGAAGTCTTCTGGCGAAGGCGGAAAATCAAAGGTACTGTATTGTAAGGGCTGGGATCGAGAACCGTAGGCTGGGGACGGAGGGTAAGTGTACGCAGACGAAGTAACAGAATTACTTTCGGAGGAATACGCCGGAGAATAAATACGTCGGTCGTCATCGTAAGGATCTGAAAGGGTTCCCGAAGAAGGTTGTGGGGACGCTACTGGAGAACTGTCTGAAGAAATGACAGATTCAGGAGATGAAGGAGCTTCGTCGGAGCAGACGGAGCCTGCGCGCTCCACCTTCATGATTCCTCAAACTAATCGTCAACGGCGAAGCAGATTCAGATTGTGAAGTACGAAAAATCACAAGAAAATTTCTTCGAGACTCGGCGTGAAGGGAAAAGCTGACTGGTTGGTCAGAATCGCACGTCCTCACCGATCAGGCTCTGGCGAACAACTGAGTCGTGAGCGGGCTGCGGAGGGCCCGTGACTTGCCCATCTCGTCGTGCTGGGCCGGGACCCCTTCCCAAAACAAGGATGGGGGATGGGACGTATGGAGAATGAGGGAGAGGGGAGGTGGAGGGTGAAGGAGGAGGAGGGGCATAGGGAGGAAAGGTTTCAAGCGGGGGGGAGAACAGGGTACCAGAGGAGCAGGGGAATGGGGATGGGATTTGTCGGGACAAGAAAGGCGATGCAAACTACGACCTCTGACGGCGAAGGACGGAACCACGTGGGAAAATAATGTTGGATCGTGGGAATAAATTCGTCACCTTCTTTTCCAAACAAAATTAATAACAAGAGATCATCTTCATCACGACCAAAATAATGACGGAATAAACTCTTTATTTGACGAAATATTAGAACGACAAATTACATTTCTTTTGTGGGAATTTCACTTGATTCACTTACTTTCTTAAACTTTTTTTTTTATTTATATATATATATGTATATTTTTTTTGAGTGATCGAGTTATGTTGGTAATGTACTTTCATTTTCATCAGTCTGAGAGTAAATTTGTTCTCTCTCTCTCTCTCTCTCTCTCTCTCTCTCTCTCTCTCTCTCTCTCTCTCTCTCTCTCTTTATATATATATATATATATATATATATATATGTATGTACTATACACAGACTTTGCTAAAGCGTTCGACAAGTGTGACCACGGAATCATAATACATAAACTGAAATATATGGGAATAACAGGAAAAGTAGGGAAATGGATATATAATTTCCTTAGTGAGCGGCGGCAAGTCGTTACAGTACAAGGAGTATCTTCATCAGAATCAGTGGTCCTCAGCTCAGTACCACAAGGAACAGTATTAGCTCCACTACTCTTCATAATCATGCTAACTGACATAGATGAGGACGTTACCAGAGACAGCACAGTAACATCCTTTGCCGATGACACAAAGATCAGTAGAAAAATAAGAAACCCAGAAGACATAGGATCTCTACAAACCGACATAAACAGAATCTACAAGTGGACGGAAGACAACAATATGAAGTTTAACACCGAGAAATTTCAGCTATTACGGTACGGAAAAAGAGAAGACCTAAAGTCCATGGAATATTATACCCCAAATGGGCAGGAAATTCAGAAAAATTCTAGAGCAAAAGATTTAGGGGTTGTAATGACAGAGGATGCGAAATTTGAAACACAAAATAAGATAGCAGTAAACAGAGTAAAGAGAATAACGGGGCAGATATTGAGAACCTTTAAACGAAAGGATAGGAATGCAATGATTCCTCTACTGAAAACCCTGATCATACCCAAATTGGAATACTGCTCGGTCCTAACATCCCCATATAAAAAAGAAGACATTAGACAGCTGGAAGGGATTCAGAGAAGCTTCACAGCCAACATCAATGGGTGCAAAGAACTAAATTACTGGGAAAGGTTACGCGAACTAGACCTATATTCACTGGAAAGGAGAGGAGAGAGATACACTATTATTTACACTTGGAAAATAATGGAGAAACTAGTCCCTAATCTTACTCTCAACCCTATAACTCCCCAAACAACGGTGGAAGATAGAAACGGTAGACTGTGTCGTATTCCCAAATTGAAGGCGAGACAGGGAACATCCTTAACCCTGAAAGAAAATAGTTTTGTAGTGAGAGGACCAAAGCTGTTTAATCAGTTGCCCAAAGACCTAAGAAACACGAAGGGAGTTGCAGTGGACATCTTCAAAAGAAGACTAGACACCTGGCTCAGAACAATCCCCGATGAGCCGGACGTACCTGGCTACGTGAGGTGGAGAGCGCAAGAATCCAACTCACTACTTCACCAGGCCAACTCGAGAGGAGGGGCGACAAGCTTGACCTTCGCGAAATGAGAAATCATCGCGCGAAACTTTTGTAAGGTTGTAAGGTAAGGTAAGGTGTGTATATACCTTTGGTAACCTTTGGTTAGCTTCCGCCCGAATTGTTCTTTCTGACGAAGGTCAAGCTTTTCACTCCACCTTAGATCTACAGTTTAACGTGGAATCTGAACCACACCCCACCAGCAGCCCGTCTTAACCACTAGGCCATCCAGGGTACCCATTTATCTACCAACCACTTTCTTTATTGTGTGGAAGGATGAACAGTTGGGTTTTGGTGCGCGCCGGCTGCCGTCACCGGGTCTCGATCCCGGGGCCGATGTATTCGTAGTCAGCGACGCTAACCACACCACCACCACCACCACCACCACCTTGTATGTATTTATTTATTGATAAATACATTGTAGAGATCTTAAGAAAATGTAATAGTTGTGTAGAACTACTGAAAATAAAATTAGGGAACTGAACGTGATATTAAGCGTTTTATAATATATATATATATATATATATATATATATATATATATATATATATATATATATACTGTATATACACACACTGGAACAAAAAAATTCTGTGATGTCTTAAATACTTAAATAGGACCAGAAACCTGTTAAAAATATTAAAATCCGAACGTGATACTTAGCAAAGATTTCAATTTCTTATTCATAAGATATAAGAGGATATATGTATGTATCACTGACCAATGAAGAATGAAGAGGAAGCGCAAAAGGCGTCCCAGAACAAGGGAAAATGCTGTTATCCCTTATAGACAAGTTTATGTTAACAAAGTAAGTAAAATTGAGTGTTTCAATTTGAACTCTAAAAACATGGATTGGAACAGTATAAAATTGGATATGGTAACGATGGGTTGGAAAACCATTTTTAGGAATAAAATATCGGGAGGTAATTCTATGTTTCTTCACTAACAATTAAATCTGGTTAATTCGATCAATTTAAAGTGGTCAAGTGGTTTTACAGGTGCCGTTTTCAACTAGCCTTTAGAGTAGTGGTTCTTAACCCCTGGGTCGCCAAGCCATTTTAATGGGCTCATTAATTGTCATTTATCATTTGTTTAGGTTATCCCTAATAATTATTTATTTTATTATCTATTACGAGTGAACTGTTTGAAGGCATGGGTCGCCGAGCTAGCCCCGCCCGCAACGAGAAATTGGGTCGCAACCTAAAAAGGTTAAGAACCACTGCTTTAGAGTGATCGATGATTCAAAGAACCACTTTAAACTATATGTATCAACCATCTTTAGGCATTACCAACTTTTTAAACTAGTCAAAAACTCGTTGTTCCACTAGTTTCAAGTGGTATTCACTCAATCACTTTAATGAGGTTAACTAATCATCGGTGGGTGTATAGGAGAATAATATACTGAAAAATGGAAGCTTGCTTTGATGGTTCTTCAACGGAAAAATATTTTCTATAGCATCATGCCCAAGTGGACTTTAAAAGCATACCACTCGTCCAAACTATGTGCTGTAATGTTCCTATTGTACCGATATGGTATATCCTGTTATATAATGGTACTCCTCGCTGAATCAGTTATACCCTCTTCAGCTAAAACTGGTAAATTGTCTTAATAAGTATAAAAGAGAGAAGCGAATGCAATAGGTAGAGAGAAGTAATGAACATTAAAGAGTAATTGAAGAGGAGTAAAATTTCAAATAGTGGTGAAAAAGAAAAAGTAGCATATTAAAAGTTTCTGGGTTAACCAGAACATCTCCATTGTCATTAAAGTTAGTGTTAGATTATAGTCACATTTCTCTACCTAAAGTAATTTACCATTATAATTTTCATAATTACTCTTTATCGTTATTTTGCTCTCTATAATAATATCGTATAATTAATTGTGTACCAATTGTCTTTATTTCTTTAAACTGCTCCTTTCTTAATGAAAAACGTATCGCGGTTCAGTGGTTGCTGATGTTGGACAGTGATTTAATTACTGCTTCGGTAATTTCGTTTAAATGCATAACGTTCTTTTACGTCCTTATGCAATTTAATCTTATTTAAGGTCTCTTTTTCCTTCCAAACCAGAAACGTATATACCCTTCAGGTTGTAAAATCCTTTCCAAACTTAGGAAAAAAAAAAACCTGCAAGTTTATTTTATGAAACAAAATACTCGTAAGTGTCGAATTATATTACATTAATACATGAAATGCTATTTGGTCATATTTGTAGTATATAATTTTCATAACAGAGGAGTAACTAAATTATTTTTACATTCACACACACACACACACACACACACACATAAATAAAAATATATATATTACGCGTGATCGGTGAAATTGCGCATTTCATGAAAAACGCAATATTTTGCGTTTCCATGAAATATGCAGGACGTATAAAAAAACTTTGTTTTGGTTTGCTGTAAAAATACATCTTATTAGCTCATTCTTTGCCGATTTCATGAAAAACGCAAACTGAAATTGGTCACGTAACTGTCATTTCATCCTTTGCCGATTTCATGAAAAACGCACACCAAAATTGCGTATTTCATTAAAAATGCATTACTTTTGCTTATTTCACGGAATTGGCAGACGCCCTGCGCATTTCATGAAAAAGGCAAAATATTGCGTTTTTCATGAAATGCACAATTTCACCAATCACGCATAATATATAATATATATATATATATATATATATATATATATATATAACTGGTCCAGATACCATAACCATGTTGGAATTGGTCGCTGTGACCAAATTTGGCCTACTTTTAACCATCTTTCATTTTCAATGTTGAAAGGAAAAAACTTAAAATTCTAGAAAAAATATGCACAGGAGCTAAAACGAAGAAGAAAGAGAAAAATACGAATGAGAAAAACGGACACTTCCGCAAGAAAAACCAAGTATAGGATAACGAAACTAAATATGTGTAAAGATAACACTACCATAAACGTGATTAAAAGGGAACTTGATGATATATCATAAATTACAACATTAAATCGCTAATGAAAAAACCTACGCAGAGGGAAGAACAAGATAGCCCAGAAACTATTGAGCAAAACGAAAAATTGCGTTTTAATTTTGATTAAAGGAAAACAAAAGAACAGGATACAATACGTAGGACCTTTTAGGGAGGAAGATAATACATTCACTGACGATTTAAATGTAGTGTCAGAAATATTAAGAGTACAGTATAAATCAACTTTCAGCGCTTCACGGACGAATAACGACGAGTTAAGGAAATCTTTATTTGAGAAAGAATCGCAAACGGAGAATAATACTACAGACTTTGACTTCGCGTCGGAGGATATCACACGAGCTATATGACAACTGAAATCACAATCAGCTGCGAGTCACGTCAAATGAAACGCTACACTGATTTACAAATTTAAGAATAAAGTAGCTTCGAAAATGTAATGAATATAGAGAAAATTTCAATAGATACAGAACGAACATTTTTCTTATATAGGAAAGAAGAGATTAATTAGACCTCAAGAAAAGGATTATAATAGACCAGTGTCATTGACATCTCATCTCACCGAGATATATTTGAAAGAATAGTTTACGACCTCTCGGAGAAACAAGAAATATTTAACAAGAACTAACATGGATTCCGATCAGGAAGATCGTGCCTATCACAATTAATGGAACATTAGAACATTAACACTGATGCACTCGAAAACAATACCAATACGTTGTAATATAAATATATTTGGCCAAGGCCTTCGATAAATGTGACCGTGAAACAACAGCTCATAAAATGAAACGTATGACCATAATAGGAAAAAAAAAATATATATATATATATAATATATATTATATATATAATAGTGCATGATGTAACTGATGTAACTAAAGAAGTAACCAAAAAATTTTGCTGACGATAAAAAAAAGAGCGTTAAACTAAGAATTCAAGTGTTTTGGAGTTTTTACAAGCGAACACAAACAGAATATGAAAATGAAGTGAACTGAACCCAAAAATGATAAACTATTATACTCAAGATGGACAGAAAATTCAAAGAAACTTATAATGGAAGGGTTTGGGAATGATTATGACAGATGATGTTAAATTAGTCGAGATACGTAGGATAGCAACAAATAAAGTCCCCTCCCCTGTGTGCACACACACACACACACACACACACACACACACACATACACACACAAATAAAATAGGTAAGTTATAAAGAGTCATGGAAAAACAATTGAAAAAAATGGTGCCTTGTCTCGAAACAAACCCTGTAACTCTTTAGATAACATTAGAAAACAGGAAAAACAGTGTTCAGCATTCCCAAATTAAAAACCAGACAAGGAACAGTTTTAATCCTGCATGAGAATAGCTTTGTAGTTAAAGGAACCAAATTATTTAATCAGATGCAATAAGTAATACAAAATATCACTGATGTCAAAGTGGACGCTTTCAAAAGAAAACTAGACACCTGGCTCAGGACAATTGCAGATGAACCAGGTGTGCCTGGGTATGCGAGATGGAAAGCTCAAAAAAACAACTCTCTCATTCACCAAGCCAACTTTAGAGGCCAGACTACTAGTGAGAACTCCATGCGATGAGGAATTGTGTTACTCGAAATTCCTACCATGAAGGTACAGTATAATTAATTTACAACAATAAAAGTCTACGGAGAAAATTTATCATATTTTATTTTACCTATCGGTAGATGCTGAAAAGATCTTTAACATTATGGAATTATTGATATACTGTAAATAAAAGCTATTAATATTAACACTTTATAACTTAATGTAGTGTATGCGCATAATAGATAATAGATGTTAAGTTTTTAAATAATCAGTTAGTGTAAATAGCTTAATTATGCCTATATAAAGAAAGTCAAAATGCCTGTAAACACGGGAATGCAACAAAATAAAATTTGAAATAAAGTCTGAAAAACTGGAAATGCCACGTTGACCAATTTAAAATTTTACGAGCAAGTAACCCGGATTTGGGCTGGAGTTTTTCTTTAAAAACTAATTTACTCAGGGACTGGAATCTAACAGTACAAAAAAGTGGTGTAATATCAATTATGTTTCTGGGAGCTTTAAGACTAAATGACAGTACAAATGACAGTACAAAATGACAGTACAAAAAAGTGGTGTAATATCAATTATGTTTCTGGGAGCTTTAAGACTAAATGATCCTCAATATTTGGATGAAGTTGAATACATTAGGGTTTGTTTCCAAAAACTGGTTTATAAGGGACAGTTTTATCGTTCTGAGAGGTGCTAAAAAAATCTTACGAGTTCCTATCAATAGTGATCATCATACACTGGAATAACTTTAAGATCAAAACAAAAGAAAGACTGATTCTGGTCTAGTCTTTGTAATGACTGTCTCAAAAATATATAGGAGAAACAACAGATTTTAAAAGAAGGGTTTATCAGCATCGTTATAGCTGTATAACTGAGGACCGTAAACGTTGCCTCTTTAAATATACTTAGGGAAGAATTTGATCCTAAAATCAATTTGAATGATAGTGAGATTATTACGAAAGTACAAATTTTGCGGCAAAGAAAAATATTAGAATCGTGCTTTATTCATTGATTAGATTATTTTAATTCAAATAAAGAAGCTTACGATAATGAGGATTTTATGTTTAATACTCGCGGTAGTTGTTTTATGCAGGAAGGAACGGCCAAGGGCGAACGTCCGCAAAAATGCCCCACTCACCCTCATAGAAGGAGAAGAAGAGAGCTGAAAATCAAGGTCCAGAGTTTGCGAAATGCCTGGACATTCTGCGTTTGAAAATTTGGAGGTCATAGACGGGGAAAAGATGAAATGAAGAAGGTTGTTCCGGAACTGACCTGTTGTTGGGAGGCCATCCTCTTCATCCAGATTATGTAGCGAACTGTGGTTCGGATCCCTCGTAAAGAGGTCCCCTACGTCATATGACCTTAGATATTGCGAAGGAGGTTAAACAACGCCATCATTATATTTACCTAACCAAACGCGAGCTAACCTAACCTAACATATAAAACCAACTTTAATTAACTTCATCTAACCCACAAAACTATTTTTGCTTTAGGTATTCGATTCAAAAGTCTTTTGGTTCTGGGGAAATCGATCCGATGGGTAACCCACCCTAAAACTTATCCAATAAGCGAAGTTTAAAGTCTTTATTTCATTTAGGATATTCGTATACGAATTCTTTAGATTCTTTAAGGACTAATATATGAACTAAATTTACATCTTTTATTCAAAACTGGTCTCCCCTCGCCCCCGAGTCCACTCACCCCCTACAGAATGTACATATTGTAATATCAATTTTATTTTTGTGTGATTAATTGTATTTATATGTGGTAGGTGTAATTTAAGGAACAATTCACTAACAACAATTACTTTAATTACAGTAAATACAGTCAAACGGTCAAAAACCATTCACAAGCTTCATATCGTTTCTACATGTCTTTATCGCTTAATTCATTAATAAATGACGGCCGGTATGGTTTCATGCCGAGATCTTTTGTCACGTGATCTCTCATTGTGGACATGGGGAATGCAAGTTCTCGTGATCGTTTCCGAAGTAATTTTTTCGGTGAAAGAGCCACCGATGCAATCACACCTTCACATTGTTCCGCTCGCGTTGTTGGTCTTCCCGACCGTGGTCTGTCCTTGATGGAGTCAGTTTCAAACAATTTTTTCTCCCAGCGTAATACCGTTTTGTTTGGTGGTGCAGCCTTATTGAATCTTGTGTTGAAATCATTTTGGATATCATGCATCGTTTTGCCAGTATGTGACCTTTCATGAGCCCATGTGCTCATCACTATCCTTTCCTCCAGAGTGTAAGTGGACTGGTCTACCATTCTTCACACAACTCTAATACCTGGAAAAGAAAAAAAAGGCAATGAATCACATATAAATTCAATTAATCACACAAAAATAAAATAAAATTGGTATTACAATATATACATTTTATAAGGGGTGACTGGACTTTTCGAACACTTTGTATATTTAATCTTAATACACACAATGCATAAACCTCTCAAAGTTAAAGTTTCCTATTCATCTCTTTCAAATATCTCGCTATTATTATTATTACTATATTATTACGTTTTGACTTATATTTTATGATTTATTTATCATATATATATATTTTATTTATACCTGTTTGAGGTTCAAGCCAAACGCATAACAAAAATACAGTTTACGTTTCTTGTTGCTTTCGTATAGGGGAATAATTGAAAAGCCTTTTACAAAAATAATGTATTCGTCAAAGAGTTTAACACTAATCAAATTACAATCCAAAATGGAATTTTGACATCAATTAAATATTTAAAGAAATTATATTTGAGACAACTAACTTTTACCTTAAGAAGGATCTCTTCGGTTTGGCGAACTGCTACAGATTTTTACAAAACTTAGCAAATCAATTATTTACAAATTATATGATAAGGAAATGTTTAATTCCTAACGTAACTTAAGTAAGCCTAACCTAACCTAACATAACTTCAGAGGTGGGTAAACTACTTTCATTTGTTATTTAAGTTAAAGTACAATTAATCTTTAAAAAATGTACTCAAGTTAAAATAAAAGTACACGTTATCAAAAGTACCTAAGTTGAGGTACAAAAGTGTTTTATACTGTACTAGAGTACTGAAAAGTAAGAAGTACTTTTTCAAAAATGAAATAAAATACACTACAAATATACTGTATAATAATATAAAATAAACATCATTATGGCAAACAGACTTCACTAGGACACAGAATTAGGATTATTATAAGTAGGAATTATTATATTAAGAAATATAATTTATTATCTAATAATTTATTATAATAAGTATGCATTATGTACAAAATTTCTTACTGAGTTTCAACAACAGCTGATTTTCAAAGTTTTTGCAATCTATCCTGCTTCTTTTTGGACTAGAAATTAGTCCAGGAACATTGAACACTGAACATTGAGAGGTGGTAGATTGAAAGCGGGTTTTTCCAGAATTTGTTTACCAATTTTGAATGAAATTGTCAAGCATACAGCTGTTTTGTTACTTCGTACTTTTCAGATTTTCGCAACATTGTACTAAAGTTAAAGTACAAAATTTTTCCCAAGATTGTACTTAAGTTAGAGTAAAAGTATTACAAAAAAATGTACTTTCTAGAAAGTGCATTCTCGAAAAAGATACTTAAGTATATCTACTTCACTACTACCCACCTCTGCCTAACTTACATTTCCTTAGGATAAAATTTGTAAATAATTGATTTGCTAAGTTGATTTGCTAATTGATTTGCCATTCCATATTTTCAGTATTTGCTTTCCTTTAAGGAGAAAAACAGTTTCGCCCAAAAGTGTCGCAAATCCATGGATCACTCCAGGAATTATCACTTCAATAAAAAACAGAGATAAATTATTCAAATTGCAATTACAGAGCAAAATTCCTAAAATACAATACAGTATACTCAATATACAGAAACAAATTAGTGTAACTAAAATAATCAAAATTGCAAAATATGACTATCATAACAATCAATTTTCCAAACATAAAGGAGACATGAAAAAGACTTGGACAACCATAAACAGTCTTCTCGGAAAACAAATTAAGAAAAATTCAATACAGAAATTGAATGTTGATAATAAAGAAATTACTGATGATACTTCTACTGTAGACTCTTTAAATATACATTTTACTTCAATAGCGGATACAAGCGGTAGCTCGCCATCGCTCGCGACCGTTGTACAACTTGGCCCTCCGGGCAGGTAGCCCTCCGGGCGGGTAGCACTGTGATCCAGCTACAAAATTAAAAAAAAACGCCATTACCCCCACCCCTCTCCCCCATTAACCCCACCCCCACTCCCCCATTACCCCCCACACAAAAGTAAAATGCCATTACTCCCATTATCCCCACCCCTCTCCCCATTACCCCACCCCCTCCCCCACTACCCCCGGGCGGGTAGCACTGTGACATATACTGCAACCGCCCTCCAGGCGGGTAGCAGTATATGTCACACATGTCACACAATGTGAAGCTCAAGATTTTCACGGCTGCGTTCTTTTCTGTAGTTTTATCGCGGTGCTGGGGCCTTCGGACCCAATAATTGTGACTTAGGACCGGGATACTTGACAGAGCACATCGGCAGTTCATGGGCTATCAGTTGGTGGTGGTTGCAGAATTTTCCGATGTGCCGTTTAGTCTGTGCACGATTCCGAAGAAAGCGGACAGACACAGACTCACAGACACATTTTAGCTCAATAGTATATAGGAAGCTTCGCTTACAGTTACTAAATAATGATTACTCCCCTCTAGAATATATGCCACCCAGCCCACTAAATTCATTTTCTTTCGTTCCTGCTACCTCTACTGAGGTCCGGAATATTAATGGTAAATTAAAAAATACAAAAAAAAACAATAACCTATATCGAAACTTCTTAAAGATAAGATATCTGTAACTTTGGCTAAAATTATCAATCAAAGTATTTCCAAAGGAATATTCCCAACAATGCTAAAAACTGGTTGTATAACACCCCTTTTTAATTAAAGGGGGTGATCCTACATTAGCAACAAATTGCAGGCCGGTGTGTTCATTATCTGTGTTCAGCAAAGTTTTTGAAAAAATTGTAAAAAGTAGAATGCAGCGATATTTAGAATCCTACAATTTATTATCTCCAAATCAATATGGCTACCGTAATAATAAAACAACGGAAATGGCTATTTTAAATCTTATGGAAATTGCAAATATAGCTAAAGAGAACAAAGAAATAATGATATTAATATTTATGGATTTGAGTAAGGCGTTTGATGTAATAAACCATAATATGCTACTTAATAAATTATATTGTTACGACTTTAGAGGAGCAATCAGTGATTGGTTTAAAAGTTATTTGTCCAATAGATATAATTTTGTATCAGTAAACAAGTTTTGCTCAACTAAAGCGCTTGTCAAACATGGTGTGCCACAGGGCTCAGTTCTGGGTCCACTGTTATTTTTATTATATATAAATGACCTTCCACGTTCATCTGATATACTGAACTTTATAATGTTTGCAGATGATACAACTGTCTTTTTCTTGCAAAGATTCAGCTAAGAATATATTTAATTCAGAATTCATCAGTGCAATGAAATGGTTGACCACCAATAAACTCTTCCTAACTACCAGTAAAACAAATTTCATGATTTTTACTAATAAAATAAATGTATATTTGATGAACTTAATGTTAATGAAATCGCTATAAAAGAGTGTACTGTAACAAAATTTCTTGGTGTAATGCTAGATAAGAATTTGCAATGGAGTGATCATGTAAATTATATCGCGAAAAAGATTTCAAGGAGCGTTGCTATAATGTTTAAACTTAGAAATGTAGTCCCGAAACAAGTTTTATTGACTCTTTATCATACTCTTGTTCTTCCTTATATGTACGTATAACGTACTGCACCTTCATTTGGGGAAACTCCGCTAACAACGCATTAAATGGTATCTTTGTCATCCAAAAACGAGCAATAAGATTATTATCTGATGCTGATTTCCTTGATCACGCTTGTGCATTATTTAAAGAGCTAAACCTACTAAAGCTCAATGATCTAACCAAACTGGCACATTTTATTTTTATTTACAAGTGTAAGAACAAAATCATTAATTTGCAATGGGTAAACAGATATTTTGTAACTCATCAAGAAATCCACTCGTATCAGACCAGAAATAAATCAAAGCTTGTTATGCCTCAATTTAGATTGTCTTCATATCAAAAACTACCCATTTTCATTGGATTGAAACTATGGAATGACTTAAATGCCGATATAAAAAATATTGTGAATGTATATTTGTTTAAAACCAAGTTGGAATCCTGATTAATAATGGCATACTAATAAAAATGTAGGATTAATGGGTACTTACGTATTAACGGGGAGCCACCACATATTGATGATTGGTTAGGTTAAGTTGTAATATTTTCGTTAGTTGAAAATTTCTAATACATCATATTTTTCAAATAATAATATTTTTTAAAATATTTACAATGATTTATATTTCAAATATTTACAATGATTAATGCATGTTACACATTAGAAACAACATTTATTTCTGGAAGCCAAAAATTTTTAATAGCATTAAGAATGGAATTGAGTGGATCGTGATCATGTACCATTTTTTTCAGAAAATTGTATAAAAAAATATTTTAAAAAATATTGCTATTTAAAAAATGATGTATTAGAAATTTTCAATTAATGAAAATATTACAACTTAACCTAACCAATCATCAATATGTGGTGGCCCCCCCCGTTAATACGTAAGTACCGATTAATGTCCATTACAGTACTATTGTTTACTAATTATTAATTTTTCGTGTGTAATCTAGTATTAAAAACACATTTCTTGGGATTGTTCAGTTCTTATCTCTCATGTATAATATTGGTTTCTTTGTATGGTATTGGTATAGTGCCTTCAAGGGTGACCTTGTATTTGTCATGTCAGTAGTGATAATTTAAGATTAACACATGTTTTAACTATTAATAATTCTTATTTACTTGTTTATTTATTTATTATTAATTAATAACAACTAGCAAACCGAAAAGACCCGATGTTCTAATCATACTATTTTAATTGTAGTGCATTAGCTAATATGGTAAAAAGGCCAAGTAGGTAAACGATGATAATTCAAATGATGGTCTAATCATTCTATTATAATTGATTATGCATTTTTATTTGTCTTCTTAATTTCGAGTTTAAAATTCTTAAGAGGTATTCAGAACATCATTTGAATTACAGTTGTTTATTACTTATCTCATTGGTAGATATACCTTCCTTTTGTTTACAATTAAACCTTTTGGAAGTAACTTACGAGCTGAATTACACTTTTTTGAAAACACTATATAATATTTATACGTATTGGGTTCAAACGCACGAACGATAGACAAATATATTCCGTTTTCTACAGATTTTAGGGGTAAACAATTTTATTTGTGTCTATTCAATTTTGTGAGCAACATATTTTCTTTATGTTTAATTTTTTGTGCGAAGTCGGCAAACTAATTCTTTTATTAAGCCTCACGAATATTAACACGGATTCCTTTTAGAACCTTACAAAGTCACACCCAGAAATGCTCTGATTATCTTTTCTAATTTCAATTTCGTAACACTTATGCTTCGTCTGTCTTAAAGAAAATTTTTAAATTAAAATTTAAAATCTTCTCTCGAGGATAATCCTCAGGCGAAACCAAAGGGTAAACAAAACAACTTTGAGCAATCATTCACTCTAGAGATGTCAAACACCCGTTCGTTTTTTGATAACGAGGGCGTGATTTGTCCTTTCTACGCTAACCTCTGGTCAACTTCAACCCTAGGTTTAAAAAAATGTAATTTAATGTTCGCGTAACGTGAAATCGATCTTTTCTTTCTTTCTACAATTTTTATTTCATTTTGAGATTTACACATACAAATTTGTGTCGTTTGCATGAGCAATTTTGTCTCTTGGTCAATTAACCAGTAATTAATTAATTAATTAATTAATTAACCTTATTACATTCCCCATACATAACAATATATATATATATATAAAACTCTGTTAAGGTTAATTTAATAAATTCTGCAACGGTGGAATACATCCAATTATTTTATTTTCAAACTTGGAAAACAAAATTTATTTTCCAGCTGCGGGAAATAGTCATGACGTCACGATCAATATACTTGGAAACGGATGCCACTTACCATTTATTTATTGCGTTGCATTTATCGCCAATAATAAACACTAATAAGATTGATGGGGTGTTATTTTAATCCTTATTAGAATTATGTAAGCTCATATAAAGGATAACACGGAGACAATGCACGCGATGTAAATCAAGTTTAGTGATTATATGCTGTAGACTTTCAGTCTTCAGCTAATGTAAAACAAATAGTTAAGCCCCACATGAGATCTAAATTTAGAATTTACAGTTTACAACATTATTTAAGTAAATAGTGAATTAAATATGAATATTCCACTTTACTTAATAAATTATTAAATAATATAAGTTTTGCAAAAGATATTTGGGTTAAATTTTCTTTGGGAAAACCTAACTGGTAACTCTAGAGTAAGTCTTGCAGAGCAGAGGGGAGAAGCTGAAACTGAAAGCCGAACACAGTGTATAAAAATTCTTCGTTCTGTGAAAGTGTATTCAATTAAATGTTATACTGAAAGTGGCTTTAGTTTTTAAGCATTTTTTATCCAATTTTGTCTTACCCAATTATACACTCTTGAATATCATAAAATCAATGTTCGTTTGCTTTGCTTCTTATTGGGAAGAACAAAATTTTCCAGGTTTATCTCTAGTCAAGAAATTGCCCTACCTCAGCGGCTACTCATTTAAACTTGAAGTGGAAAGTTGCCAAAAAGGTCTACCTTAGGCCTAGTCACATGCAGGTCGTATTTTAGGGTAATATCTATTACGAGAACTGTAACTAACCCACAAAGTATTTGCTTCATCAGTGTTTGGATAAAGCATATTCAGCTATAACTCGTAGTCCTTGAACACGCATTATATATATATATATTTATATATATATATATATATATATATATATATATATATATATATATATATGATGCAAATCCACACGGAAAAAGAAAATTATCCTAAGGTCTTTCGTGTATTCAGAAGTACACCCTCGTCAGGGAATATATATATATATATATTATATATATATATATAAGAGAGAGAGAGAGAGAGAGAGAGAGAGAGAGAGAGAGTTTCCTTAGCTTTAACAAGTGCAATTCATAATTTCCTTTAATTAATTATGTTTACCTTTCATATAGAGTAGAAAACGGTACTAATGTGATATAAGCATTATAAATCAATAACTCGCGTACGGTGAAAACAGTAAAAAAATCAAATGAAAGAAGGAATCGATCGCTTTTGAAATGTAATTTGAATCTGATCCATAAAATTTGGGATAAAATTGGGATGAAAACGGCGCAACCTTGATTCGAAGTTATTGAATACAGGTTAGATATTATCTGACCTAAATAAGAAACTGATGATGTTGTATTTTCTGATCCTGTTGTACTACAACGCAGTTTGCATTCAATACGGAACAAGTTACCTTATATGTAAGTATATAATGAAAATGATTGTAGGTCTTTTTAGCACCTCAGTTTATTTAGTGAAAATTTTCAAATTGAGATATTCTAAGGGATTGTGGACACTTTCGGTAAAAAATTCGCCTACAAACATGAAACTTAAAAAGAAAAAGTGAAACATTATTAATTGGCAATATTTTGTTTTTACGATATTTTATTATTTTTGGTGACTAATAAAATTTCACAACCAAAACATTACTAATTAGTAATTTTTTTTTAAGCTTTCGGCGAACTTTTTACAGAAACTATAGATAGGTAAGGTTATATAAGCCTCTATTTGAAACTCATAATTAGGGATAAAGCCTACTTACTAACCCAGAATGGATTCGAACCCTTTTCTCTGTGATGATCTAAGCCACCTTATGAACCATTTTACCATCTAACTGACCTCAGAATCCTGTTACATGATCGCGGAGACCCAACTTTAACTCGCCTCCAGATCAAGTTTCTATCTTCATTTATGTATACATTTGATATAGTATATAAACACGCAAATTTCATTCTTATTGTATTTCTACGTAAGATTTAAATTTGTTATCTTTGGAATTCTCGCCATAACTCGAGAATAAAAATTCAATATTTTTTCAACCCTCATCATTTATGTTTTTGCGCGATCATGCAATGTTCCACATCCCATAATCGCATAAAAATCGCATATTTTCATTCCATACGACCATATATTAACATAAGCTTAAAGGCAAATTTTAACTTGCTTTAAATAAGATTCGCAGTCTCTTGAAGTTATCAAATGTTCATGATAATTTGGGTCTTCATCATTTTATATAACTCTTTATTAATCGATGTAACGCAATAAAATTTATATCAATCGATTGTGGGGAGCGTAACATTAATTCATATATAAATTCATGACGTTCCATGATTTCTGAATATCTGGCGACAGTGACCTTCCATTCCAGTCTCAGGGTACCTAAAAATTCTTTATTTTTTATTTTTTTTCAAAACAGACTAGCGACCTTCTTTTCAAGAAATTTCAGGACTTCTTAATTTCTCAGTTTCTCTTAACGATGTTCTGATGCTCCACCTTCAGATATTACTTCTTCCACGAACTTCATCTTTCGTTTGCGAGTACGCTGTACGTCCTGTCACCTTCTCTGCCTTTGTCGTCTTCCCAAAATCTTTTGTGGGAGACAAACGGCCGTTACCGATGATTGTTGCTCTTTCTCAGGTTTTAAAGTTTATCTGACATTCCATTTATTCTCTCTCGTCGACTTCTTCGCTACATTTGCCTTTTCGATGTGTGTGTGTGTGTGAATTCTTCGCCGAAAAGTCACTTGAAAATTAAAAATTCCCTCCTCTGTCGCCTGCAGCCCTTTCCAGTTTAAAATTAATTCCCCTTTTAACGATGTTACATAATGGGCAAAGTGATACCATTTTCTTGTTTATTACGCCATAAGGTATTGCTACATCATCGTGACGTCATCGCTTCGTGAGGAAGCCATTTTTATTGTATAGTTTTCGTTTCGTTTGAAAATCTGGGTCATAAACTCATAGGGATAGTGAATAGGGAATAAAGTGGGTGCCAAAATTATGACTCCACTCCCGTTTTCTGTAACAGTTGGGAAATAACATAAGAAAATTTATTTGTAATTAAATAGGTAACAAAAGGAAATTAATATTATTTGAAAAGAAAATCAAGTTAGATCAATTATAGATGAAGGCAATACGACATCCACTCCTCGTGGCACCGATTCATCACAAATTTGTTGATTGTCTCTTGGGTGATGTAGTTGCAGCTAGGGGCGTACACAGTATTTCTTAAAGGGGGGGAAGGGGGGACACACACACACACACACACACACACACTATATATATATATATATATATATATATATATATATATATATATATATTGTGTGTGTATGTGTCAGCTCAAAATTGATGATGATTGATTTGGAATAAAAATGAATTGCACCTTGGAAGGCTTCAGTTGTATTTTATTTCCAATTTATGGGCAAAGAATTAAATTTGCACAAATTAATCGCACGTATAAAGACATATATGATATAAACGTTCGTAAGCCAGCCAAAATTGAGTTTTGAGTTAATAACATGTCCTGGTAACCATGAAATAACTGAAATTCCACATGACATCAAGATTTTGGTGCTACTATAGCGCGCGGTCTACAAAGATATTTTTAGTCTACAAAAGAGTTTGCGCTGAAATGACCTGACCTGACTTGAATTTGTGCTGACCTGACCTGACTTGAATTTGTGCTAACGAGACCTGACCTGAAATTACTTTATCTTTGGGGACGAATGTGGGGTTAGGTTAGGTACAGGTTAGGTTAACCCAGGCGCGGACTGGCCCCGGCTGCTCACTGGCCCGTGACCGGTGGGCCCTATCCGTTGGGGGCCCTAAATTTGTTCGACGTATTACTATATAAGACCTCAGGGGTGTTCACAGGGGTAAAAAAAAGTGCCAACACGGCATTAAAAATTTTCCACTTTTTTAATACTAGTAAAATAATTGATATTTAAATTGTTTAGGATTATTAACTTTAGTTTATTCGTTGATAAATTATGTCCGTTTAAATAAATTTATTATAATATATTTATTTTATTTGTTGAAAATTAATTAAATATGTTAAAAATCGCTATGTTGCCAAACGCATTTCTGAGATTTCTAGTATAACCAAGCAGCACTCTAGGACACTATTTTTGGCGCGAAAAATAAAATTAAGTAAATAAAGTAAATATTTTTAAGCGGTGTTGCATTTGTGTGGCGCGCCGATTTTTGCTCTTGGTCTTTATAACGTGAGTAATTTACTGAATTTTTTTATTAAGTAATTGTTAATTTTTTATATTTTTAAGCTTTAAACACATAAATATCTTAGGAGCTGAATAAAGGCCAGCAGGGCCCAGCCAGTTCAGCCTAGATCCCAAGAACCTGCATACCCAAACCTACAATCCACACCCCCAATAATTTCCTCATATACCTTTTTTCTAAACGCCTTTGAAAACGTTATTCATTGATATTGTGCGCTATATAAATATATATATATATTTTATTAGCAGAGGCGTAACTAAAAGAAGAAAGGCCTGTGGCCTACTGTTGATAATGGGCCCCTCTGTAATAGTTTAAGTAAGTGACAGTTTAGTTTGGGATTGAAAAAAAGTCTCTTTCTACTTCAACGTTTTCTAGGATTTTCATGAGTAACTTTCATATTGTAATGAACAGATATATATATATATATATATATATATATTATATATATATATATTATATATATATATATAATGCAAACCCACAAGGAAAAAGAAAAATGATTCCAAGGCCTTTCATGTATTCAGAAGTACACCTCGTCATTCCCTGACTGGGTATTAATTAGATTTAATTTTGTTTAAGTTCAAAATTATATTCAAAACTCGCGGGGATTTACAGGTCATGACAAAATTACAAGATTTTTAAAACATCCATAAACACTTTTTGGGGGGCAGAATTTACTGAAGCTTTTTGGGGGCCCTCTCAGTGACACTTGGCCGGTGGAAATTTTTGAACCAGTCCGCGCCTGTGGACCAGGACTGGTTAGGTTAAGGTGTACACATTCTAACGTATTGGAAAAATTGTAGGCCGCAGTCTATAGTGTAAATATATTGTAGACCGAACGCTATAGTGTAAATATCTTTGTAGACCGCACGCTATAGTAGCACCAAGATTTTTTTGTGGTGAATGTTGCAAAGTTATCGATTTTTTAAAATTTCTTTTTCAGATATCGTTAATGAAAGTAGTAATAATTTTTACAATGGGGGCCTATGCCCCCTATGCCCCCCTCTTATGTACGTCACTGGTTGCAGCTTCGTTGTATCAATAGATATAACAAGGTTGTAGATCAGTAAGGTTGTTAGGAGTGTCCCTTTTCCTTTTAGATGTGAACACTGCCCATAAATACTTAATTGCAATCAAATCAGGTGACTTTGGAGGCTATTCCATACATAATCCATAAGGGTCAGCGCATTCAGTTCTTTTGTATGCTTCGAGTAATTCATGCAAAGGTTGGACTTGTAGTTTGGGTCATTATCTTGTCAAAAAACTTGAAATTTTGGCTCACTATAGTCGTTGTCCACTTAGTAGGGCATGGTGAATTAGAATGGAATGGTATACTGTTCTTTCTCCATGGTACCATTGACTTTTACATTGTCTGGAGTACCATACGCACTGAAACAATTACATACCATTCAGGGGCGCATTTACAGTGTGCGGGGCCTTGGGCAAACTATTTCTCGGGATGTATTATTTCAGTGTGTTAATGAATGACAATATTTTGTAATGCACATAACAGATATATTTTTTTAACACACACAAAACACACATGCGGAAGCCATTCGGCTTATTAATGTGATATTAAAGACTATAACTTAACTATGTACACATACAGTGTATACAGCTACACTAGTAGGCTACACAGTTGTAATGCACTTAATAAACAGCTAAACTGTACAGCTTACTGTACTGTAGATAGAGTGTAGATTTGTAATGAATATTACATAGGACGCTTCCTGGCTTTTTGTTTGGAAAACTGCGTGATTGTGTTTTCGAAACTCACCGACTGCAACACCTCATGCTCTATACTCAACAGCGTCAGGGACGAAAGGCGCTCCTGGCCCATTGTGGAGCGAAGGTAATTTTTGATCAGTTTGAGTTTCGAGAATGAACGTTCACCAGAACAGTTCGTGACAAACATACTCAGGTATATTCTCATTGCTATTTCCATGTTTGGGAATGTTCCTTTCAGTTCGTTTGTGTTTATATGCCGATAAAATCTGTTGCACATGTCTTCACGTTCCGTCTGGGATTCTGTTTCACTTTCGCTTTTCACTACCGGGTTTATATTTCCTCCTTCGATTCCGGTCACGGCTCGTTTCCATGTTGTACGTATTACAATGCCAACAATAAGAACATAAGTTATGAATCTGCAACAGAAACAACAAGAAGTAAGTTAGTAACAACATTAGAAAAGAGTAACACAAACAAGAACAAATTAAACACCATCAAAGCGGATATTAGAATGCCTGATGCCATGCCGCTTGCCGGAAAAAGCAAATACGTGACGTTTAATTTTTTTCATTTGAAATTTGCGGGGCTCATCGGGCGCGGGGCCTTGGACATTTGCCAGGTGCGCCACCCCCTAAATGCGGCCCTGATACCATTATGGAGCTGCTAACATGTCCCGCAGAAGAATTTACGCACTTCAGGGTCAAATTGCCATAGAATTTGCGCCTGATGTGTGTATCAAATAAATTCATTTTGGACTTGTGAGTAATCAAGGCTGTCATTACCAGGGTTGGGTCAGTTAAGTTAATTAACTTTTTTTCCGATTAACCGATTAATTAACTTAACTAGTTAAATTTTTAAAAAGCTTAACTTAATTGAAATATCTCCAAATTAATTGATTAACTTCAATTAATTTTCAATTAATTTTCTTATAAAAATGCTGTTTTTATCTTTCTGAGTGAAATGTAATAGGGATCAAATGTAGAATTCGGACCCCAGCCTTCTTTAGTTAGCTTTATAAGGCTAACTAACGAAAATATCATGACCTAACCTAACCAATCGTCAAGGGCGTACAGTTAACCTAACGATTGGTTAGGTTAGGTCGTGATATTTTCGTTAGTTAGCCTTATAAAGCTAACTAAAGAAGGCTGGGGTCCGAATTCTACATTTGATCCTGTAATAGACTAAGTCACTAAGAGATGAAAGGTTTGAGAACCTCATCTTCTGTAAAGTTAACAAGCATGTTTAATTTGAAAGTGAAGTATATATTTTGTGTCTAATTTGACTATTGTTGGTAAGGAATGTGGAGTATGTCCCGTGTTAATAATGTACAATATAAAACATACAGTTTAGAAAACAATTTGTTATTAAATTCATTTTGCCTTCATTTTTACAATAGAAAACTATTATATGCCTAAAAGTTGAGACTTGTTGAGAAGACATTCCGGAGGGATTCTAAAATAGAGGTGATTTATAATCTTCATTATGAGAATGGTCTCATATAGGTGGTTTAGTTAGCTTCCCGAAGTGCTGTTCAGTTCTTGAGGAAATACCAATATGCTCATTAGTCTTGCATTTATAGTGGCGTTAGTTATGTTCAATATTCTGCTCCGCGTTCGGCAAGTACAATTACACAGGCCTGCGAATGAGAACTTTGTAGGAGTTGTTTTCTTACTAATAACTGATTTTATATAATTCAACTACGCTGATTTCGAATAAGGTGTCCATTTTTTCTATCACGTAAGGATTTTCTGCAAAATGGAAGGGAAAAAACAACAACATAAATAAATATTATTTATTTCAATTTACATTAGGTACCTATTTCGCTTTGTTATACTAATTACAAATGCAAAAAACTTTAAAAAGAAAGAAGACTATTAACGTCAATTACATATTCATCTTTAGTTGTCCTGAGTTTTCTCGTGAGATCTATGCCTTTTAGTCTCGAATGTACGCGCTGTCCCTTTTCTTTTATGTAATAATTCTGGAGTATCCAAGCAATAAAGGAAAATCCAAAATACTTCTATAGCTATGCAAAAAGGAAAACAAAAACGCGCGCCGCTATTGGGCCCTTAAGGACGGGAAATAATGAACTAACCGACGATCCAAAAGAAATATCTGATACATTGAGAGCTCAATATGAATCAGTTTTCAGTACTCCAAAAAGTGACAAAGCGATACCTGACATAAATGCATTCTTTGAAGAGGAATTGCAAGGAGAGTATATAACAGACTTTGAGTTTACACCAGAAGATGTAGCGAGAGCTATAGAACAAGTGAAACTACATTCAGCTGCAGGTCCGGACAATTGGAACGCATTATTGATTAAAAACTGTAAAAATGAAATAGCTACACCTTTATACTGGATATGGAGAAGATCCCTAGACACTGGGGAAATACCGAGCATCTTGAAAAGAGCAAACATTGTCCCTATATATAAAGGAGGGGACAGATCTCAAGCAAAGAACTATAGACCAGTGTCATTGACGTCCCACCTCACCAAAGTATTTGAAAGAATAGTTAGAGAGAAAATTTATGATTTCCTGGAGACACGGGAAAGATTCAACGAAAATCAGCATGGATTCCGACCAGGTAGATCATGCCTATCACAACTAATAGAACACTACAACAATATCCTAGATGCAGTGGAAGGCAATGACAACTACGATGTTATATACACAGATTTTGCTAAAGCTTTCGATAAATGTGACCATGGTATAATAGCACATAAAATTAAATATATGGGAATAACAGGCAAAGTGGGAAAATGGATCTACAACTTCCTTAGTGATCGTCTGCAGGTCGTCAAAATTCAAGGTATATCATCATCAGAATCGGAAGTACGCAGCTCAGTACCACAAGGGACAGTACTGGCCCCACTCCTGTTCATTATCATGCTAACAGACATAGACAGCGGAGTAAACAGCAATAGTATAGTAACATCCTTTGCAGACGATACAAAGATCAGCAGAAAAATCAGCGATGTACATGACGTGGAGGCCTTGCAGAGGGACACGAACAAAATATACAAATGGTCAGAAGACAACAACATGTCATTCAACGCCGAGAAATTTCAGCTCTTGAGATATGGTAGAAAAGAAGAACTTAAACAGACTGCATATTATGCTCCAGATAGACAGGAAATTCAGAGAAGCATGAAAGCGATTGATCTCGGGATAATAATGACAGATGATGCGAAATTCGAAACACAAAATCAGATAGCGATAAATAAAGCAAAAAGAGTCGCCGGACAGGTTCTAAGAACGTTCAAGAGAAGGGACAGGACAGTAATGATTCCCCTGCTAAAAACACTGATTATACCAAAACTTGAATACTGCTCAGTTTTGACGTCCCCATATAAAAAGGAAGAAACTAATAAACTAGAAGAAACGCAAAGGCATTTCACAGCCAAGATTGATGGCTGCAAAGAACTCAACTACTGGGAAAGACTACGTAAACTAAATCTGTACTCACTGGAAAGAAGAAGAGAGAGGTACATCATAATCTACATATGGAAAATGATCGAAAAACTGGTACCAAACCTAAAACTAAACCCAATTACTAGTGATGGGACGATTAATCGGAATCGGAATCGAGAATCGGAAGAATCGAGCATTTTTCAGGAATCGGAATCGGAATCGGAATCGAGAGAATTGTACCATGATTTCCGATTCTTAAAACGATTCTTTAACTTGTAATTGAACCAGTTTTGCAATGTAAACTTTAAAATTTAAATGAAAGAGGATAACAAATTTCATTTTTATTGTATTGTAGCTATACATTAAAACATGTATATCCATGATGTGTAATCAAGAAGATTAAAATGAATTGTTACAACTTACAGTTGATTTTTATTTTTAAACCAATCTATTATAATTTATAATTTATATTACCATACTCATAATGTAAATAGTTAATCTTACCAGAGTAAAATATGACAATTTCCAGAAAAACAAGTATAGAATTATATTTAAAAATATTGAGAATCGGAATCGGAATCGAGAATCGTATCGGAATCGAGACTTTTTAGTGGTATCGGAATCGGAATCGGAATCGTTAAAAATTTTGGTATCGTCCCATCACTACCAATTACCATTCAAACAACACTGGAAAATAGGAAAGGCAGAATGTGTAGTGTTCCCAAATTAAAAGCACGACAAGGGACCTCCTCAACCCTGAAGGAAAATAGCTTGGTTGTCAGGGGGGCCAAGACTTTTCAACCAGCTTCCTAAGGACCTCAGAAACGTAACGGGGGTCAAAGTTGAAGTCTTCAAGAAAAGACTGGATGCCTGGCTCAGGACAGTACCAGATGAGCCGGGCGTGCCTGGCTATGTACGGTGGAGAGCGCAAGAAAGCAACTCGCTCCTCCACCAGGCCAGACCTAGAGGCGGGGCCGCCAGCTTGACCTCCGTGTGAAGAGAGACCAACACACGAAACAACATAAGGTTCATAAGGTAAGGTATCGCGTTTCAACATCCAGCAGTAATCATCCATCATGCTGATGTCCCACTTTCCCTGATATCTTTCCTCCATTTCTTTAATGTCTTGGTGAAACCGTTCTCCTTGTTCTTCGCTGAGTGCTCCGAGATTAATCAGGGAAGTAATCTAAGTGTAAATGTAAGAAATGTAATTTTAAACTCGTATTACAACCCAACTCTTTGAACTTATTTAGCATGTTGTTCACAGTGTTTTCGTAATTTGGGTCTTTGTTGTTCCCCAAAAATTTGCTGATAACATCCTTAAAAGCAATCCACGCTTCTTTTTCAAAATTGTTCATTGTTCTTTCAAAGTGTTCATCGAAAGTCAATTTTCTAATCTGGGGACCAACGAAAATTCCTTCTTTCAATTTTGCTTCCGAAAGAGTTGGGAATTTATCACATAGATACTTAAAACAATCTCCCTCTTTGTCCAAGGCCTTAACAAATTGCTTCATCAAGCCCCATTTTATGAAGCGGAGGTAAAAGGACTTTCTTCGTGTCAACCAAACTTTCACGTTGAATGTTTTTAGAACCAGGTGTCAGGTTGACTCTGCGTGGCCATTCCTTTTTATTTATCCAGTGCTGAGTTCTTGCTCGGCTATCCCATTCACACAAAAAAAATGGAAACTTCGTATAACCTGGTTGTTGACCAAACAACATACAAGTCACTTTTAAGTCTACAAAGTAGCCAACCGTGTTCCTTGTATTTAACCTTAGCTCGAAGAAGCTCAAGATTTTTGTACGTTTCCTTCAAGTGAACCGAATGAGCCACAGGAACGGATGCATACAAGTTACCATTGTGAAGGAGGACGCCTTTTAGACTTTGTTTGGGGGAATCAATGAAAAGTCTTCACCCATTTGGATCATAGACTGCAGCGCCTAGGTTAAGTATTAGTTCCGAAACATTGTTGCAATATACCAGTGAATTTTCTTGAGAAAAATATTGGATGAATTCTTTTTCTCGATTTCTGTACCAGTAAAATGACGTCCTGGGAGAAAGCAAGTTCTTTGCACGAAGTCTGGATCCCAAAATATCTGAAGAATCCTTCGAGAGACGCAAATCTCTTCCCAAATCATTAAGTTCACTTTGTGTAAACAATTGGGGTTCACCAGATGTTTCGGTTTGAAAACAATCAATATCATCGTTTCCATCGTCATCAGACACCGAATCAGATGAAGTTATATCAAAGAGTATTTGGTTTAGTAGGTACAGGTATACCAGGTCGATGAGCAACAGGTCTTATAGCAGACTAAAAGTTTGGATAAGAAATTTCCTTTTTATTTTTAGTATTATAGCCTTGCACGTTACATGAACAAAAATATCAGTTATTGCTGTGATTTCTAGGCTCACGCCAGACCATTGGAATCCCAAAAGGTAAAGAATCCTTTTTACCTTTACTTCACAGTCTAAATTGTTCAGCACAAACACTGCAAAATTTATGTGGAGCCCATGGTTTGTCTTGATCTCCAAGTTTCATTCCGAAGTATGCATAGTACCGTATACTTTCTTGACGAAGTCTGTAATTTCTCGCCTTTGTTTTTTCATAGTAAATTTTCCACAAATATAACAGAAAATGTTTGGGCTATTTACACACCCTCTGGTTGCCATAGCGACAAATAAACAAATTTCAAAAGAGAAATATAGTCACCGCGCACCTTTGAATAATAAAGAACTATAACCTCGCACGCACTAGACAGACTGACTTAACTCGTGGCTTGTTAATCACTTATATACTAGCGGTGCGTTTCTTGAATGTTCTAGAAGACGCTATGACGTCACTTCTGATCTGGAAGCATTTATAGGCAGTAGGTTTTAATAAAAATATAATTGAGTCAATTTTAATGAAAATTACTTACATATGTAATATGAAATATGACATTTTGTGAAAAACCTGTACGTGATGACGAAAAATGAATATTATTTTCGGAATCAGCGTGCAAAAATTATGATATAAGTGATAAAATATTTCGGACAACAAAACTATCGCAGGCCTGTGATTAAAAGAATAAATGATAAATTAGCAGAAAATGGCTAGTAACTCTTCTTCATGACTATACCAATAGATGAGATACTGAAGTTGTTTATACAATATATATATATATATATATATATATATATACACCTAAAATCCATGGAATATTATACCCGAAATGGGCAGGAAATTCAGAGAAATTTTAGAGCATGTTGTAACCCTCAATTTGGCAGGCCGAAATCTTTTGTAAAATAGATGCAGAAATTTTAGTTTAAGATTTCGTTGTGTACATCTTTAAAAGCAAGGTGTTTTGATTTATAAATATTCAGGAACGAATGAATTAGTGTGTTTCAAATTGCTTAGCGTTTGTTCTATTTTAATTCAGTTTCTCATGGGAGGGAGTTTGAAATCGATTTAATTTCGCGTGAAAATTTAACTCTTTTAAAATGAACACCGACCAAAGTAAAGGATGCCGACGCCTGAGAAGAAACGAAGGCTGACTGTGTAATCGGAGAAGAGAACTTATCGTTCGACAGTCTTGGGTAGATTTATGGTAGAAGTCAAAGGGCAGTTATAGCTTAAGAGTCTGTTTCCATTGGGAACCTTGTAAGCTGTCGCTTTTGTTTATAGTGGTTTCGCTTGAGGTAAACCCTCGAGCGAAATTTAAAAGTTTTGTTTTAAATTTTAAAAATTTCAATTTAAATTTTCAAATTTTAATTTAAAAATTTCGTTAAGAAAGGCGGAGCGTAGAATTTAACAAAGTTGAGATTAGAGCCAATAGAAGATCAGTAATTTTTGTACGAATGATGTCATGTAATGAAACTGGTTTTGATAGGCCCTTTAGACAACAAAGGGAGGAGTTTTTGTAATTCTGAGGTGGAACTTTGAGTTTCAAATCAGTTGTAGACGCTCCTCCGAAAGTTAGCAGTGGCTCAAATAATTCGTCAGACTTGTGGTGAAAGAAAATTTAGAACTGAAAGTATAAATTGTCAAACAAATTGAAATTAAGAACTTATCTTACATTTCATTCGTTTACGCGAACTTTTGTATAAGAATTTTATTGTTAGTGACCGTAACCGAGAACTTGATTGGATCTTAATTAATGTTAACCAACGGACCAAGAGTTTTGTGAACTTTCCATTAATTTAATTTGGCTCCAATTAAATGCTAAACGGGGTACGTCTGGGCCCTAGTTTAAGGAACCCGTTGATTTGGGTTCGGCAGTAAGTCCTGTTATTTGGTAGATTATCGTTTGGCTTTCGGGCGGGCCGTAAATCTGCGGTCCGCACGCAGCACAATTGAGAGCAATTTGTCATCTACAGGCAAGTAGCATAATTCTTCAAATTTCATGTTCGATGTCGACCACTTCATTTCTCGTTATAAGTTTTATTGTTACTAAAATATAAAGCCCCTCTATATAAATTACTTAAATTCCGATAACTGTGAACTTTGTCTTTGAATTTAAAATTTTATTGCATTGTACAGAAATTGATAAATTTACTTCAGCACAAATTTCTAAATTCATGTACTGTTTCGAGTAATATTTAATAAACTTTATAAGAGGGCGTATGTTGTTTTCGATACCTTGCAATAGGCCTCTCTTGTTAGCTGAGGTGAATTAACATTCAAAGTAGGCTTCTGGAAAGCCGAAGGAACTTACGTCTATCAATTTAAAGAGCCATCCGTCTGGATAGGTCGAGTCATCCTGAACGAAAAGCACACGCGCGTAAGAAATAATTGGAAATAGAATTAAAAGGTGCCAGTGAAGTAAATTAACATAATTAAAAGGGTGTCCAGCACCATAAATAAATAAACGGGTTGGGCACTACTTAAACGGTGTCAGAAACTGTAAAAGAAATAAAGTCGTGCAGTACCTAAGGAAAAGAAAGGTGTGCACGACAAGCAAAAGACATTTGAAACACAAAATAAGATAGCAGTAAACAGAGCAAAGAGAATAACTGGGCAGATACTGAGAACCTTTAAACGAAAGGACAGGACTATAATGATTTCTCTACTGAAAACACTGATCATACCCAAATTGGAATACTGCTCGGTCCTAACATGCCCATATAAAAAAGAAGACAGTAGACAGCTAGAAGGGATTCAGAGAAGCTTCACAGCCAAGATGAATGGGTGCAAAGAACTAAATTACTGGGAAAGGTTACGCGAACTAAACCTATATTCAGTGGAAAGGAGAAGAGAGAGATACACCATTATTTACACTTGGAAAATAATGGAGAAACCAGTCCCTAGTCTTACTCTGAACCCTGTAACTCCCCAAACAACGGTGGAAAGTAGAAAAGGAAAACTGTGTCGTGTTTCCAAATTAAAGGCGAGACAGGGAACATCCTTAACCCTGAAAGAAAATAGTTTTGTTGTGAGAGGACGAAAACTGTTTAATCAGTTGCCCAAAGACACAAGGAACACGAATGGTGTTGCAGCGGACATCTTCAAAAGAAGATTAGACGCCTGGCTCAGAACAATCCCCAATGAGCCCATGGCGTACCTGCCTATGTGAGGTGGAGAGTACAAGAAACCAATTCACTACTTCACCAGGCCAACTCGAGAGGAGGGGCGACAAGCTTGACCTTCGTGAAATAAGGAATCATCGCGCGGAACCTTTGAAAGGTTGAAAGATTATATATATATATTATATATTATATATATATATATATATATATATATATATATATATGGGATGAATTTCACAATTAAACACGTGAAATGAATGAATGCTGCAAACCCACAAGGAAAAAGAAAAATGATTCCAAGGCCTTGGAATCATTTTTCTTTTTCTCGTGGGTTTGCATCATATATATATATATATATATTATATATATATATATGAACAGAAGGACCAACACAACGGCAAACATTTTCATTTATTTTTGTACTTCAGACGTTTCGACAAATCTTTTATCATCATCAGTGAATTAAGTCTTAAAACCTTAAAACAAAAATAAAAAGTTAAAATTACATCAATACAATATTAAAACCATTAAAATTAAAACCTTAAAACAAAAAATAATGAAAATTGCATCAATACAAAATTAAAATCATTAAAATTACATCACTACAAAAAAAAAAATAAGTTTCAGACTTCACTATTTCGAAAACAAACTTTTACTGGCTTGGGAACCAATTATTTAAGTTGTATGTTTTATAAATATAAGATTAGTGCTACAGTAACATTATTAACAAGAAGTTACCGTATTTGTTCGGATTACTTTTCATTAAACGAAGAATTTAAATTTTGAAGACAGTACTTTATTAATAATTACTACCCTTCTAATCTTTTTGATAACCAATTAAAGAAATTTTTAAATAACACTTTTAATACTAAACTCCCCATAACTACAGTACAAAAAGAAACCAGATATATTAAATTACCTTTTTATAGTTATTTATCATTGCGTATTCGAGGTGAATTGTCCAAACTGCTCAAGTCTAGTTATCCCCAAATAAATTTTAGATTCGCCTTCGTCAACCCACTTAAATTATCAAATTTTTTAAAGTTCAAAGATGAATTCCCCAAAACTATGCCCTAATGTTGTTTACAAATACACGTGCGACAGCTGTAAGGCTGCGTATATTGGCAGTACTCAACTCCAACTGGAGGTACGCCTTTCTCAACATTTCGGCTTATCAGTCCGTACCAATCGTCCCCTCAGTAGCCCACCACAATCTGCAATTAGAAACCATAGTAATGAAAACAACCATCCCCTTCACAAAACTCAGTTTGAAATTTTAACTAGATCCAATAACCTCACAGAACTCCGAATTTTAGAATCTTTGTACATCTATAGAAACAAACCCTCCATTAACAATAATAGTTCATCTTACAAATTACAGCTCTTTTAACTAACCAACCGATTTTCATAGACATATCATACCTTCTAATTTACTGACCATACAGTTTTCTCTTGGGTTTTGTCAAGTATGGAGGTTGATGTAAACATTGTGTATTTACCTGTTGAGGTAATTTAATTTAATTTTAATGATTTTAATTTTTTTTTTGTAGTGATGTAATTTTAATGATTTTAATTTTGTATTGATGCAATTTTCATTATTTTTTGTTTTAAGGTTTTAATTTTAATGGTTTTAATATTGTATTGATGTAATTTTAACTTTTTATTTTTGTTTAAGGTTTTAAGACTTAATTCACTGATGATGACAAAAGATTTGTCGAAACGTTTGAAGTACAAAAAATAAATGAAAATGTTTGCCGTTGTGGTGGTCCTTCTGTTCATCTGTAAGCTCCGTTTCCCTAAGGAGAAGTCAATAGCTTTGATATATATATATATATATATAATATATATATATATATATATATATAATTTAGGGTGTCCCATTTTTGACCAACTTCTTTTTTTCCCAGGTCCAACCTCCTAATATCATTATGCCTGTCGCTCTAAGTAAGAAAATAGCAATTATTTTCTATTTGATGAAAATTTCGGACCCCCTAGGCCTACAAAACCAATTTTCCCCTTTTCTTTATCAAAAAATTGTCGATTTTCGGCAGTTTTTCGGTTATAAATTTCTTACATTTTATTATAACCTCATTCGATGTACATTTTTGGATAGAAAATTAAAATAGCTATCGATTGATACCAAATTTACTCTGCTTTTGTACCAAAATAGAAGATTAAAAGGCAAAAATGTTCATTTTTTAACATTTTCTTCTCCATATCTGACCCTAAAGCCGCATAAAACCATATATATACAGGGTGTCCCAGAAGTCTTGGAGGGTTTTTTATTTGGCTATAACTTTTTTCTTTTTTGATTAATTAATTTTTTTTTTTTCAATTAAAGTACGTACCCTTGCTGAGATTAATGAAAATGGAATCCTGGACAGTGCACCAAAGAGTGACTATTGTGGAAGTTTATTTGACAAACAACTCTTCCATCGTTGCCGCTCAAAGAGCTTTTCGATTAAAATTCAACACACGTTCTGCTCCTTCTGATCGAGCTATTCGACGGTACGTCGCTAAATTTCGTATGGGAAAGGGTCAGGGAGACGAACCACGGACAAGCCGAAGTCCAACTCGGGTTGAGATGGTTGTGAAAGCGTTGAGGAAAATCCACATCAGTCAGACGGATGCAGCCAGGAATTAAACATTTCAAGAAGTTCCTTACATCGAATTTTAAGAAAGGATATCAATCTTTAACCGTACAAAATTCAAATTGCTCAAGAAATTAAACCACAATATCATCAGAGTCGGATAACGTACGCTAATGCGATTTTAGATTTACTCAATGAAAATGAAGATTTTCACCAGATATTAAATTTGTAATTAAAATCGCAATAAATATATTTTCAAGTGTTACAAACCTTTTTTTATTTGATTCCCAAACAAAAAAGTTATAGCCAAATAAAACCCCTCCAAGACTTCTGGGACACCCTTTATATAGGTGTATGTATGTACTAACTGTACTTTTATTTATTTTCAGATTTATGATTATGATATGATTTATGATATGACTATCATATGATTATGATACAAATTTCAGCTTAGATTAGTTAGACTAAAATGGCTTGTGCAAAAGTTGAAACTCGTACCACAGATAAGCCAGAAGATTGGCTTCTCATAAACTTAATTCACAATTTGGAACCTCAGAAAGGGTCTCTTTTGCCATCTAATGGTGACATCTTACGTCCAGAGCCGGATTTAGGAGTGGGCAAAGTGGGCAGCTGCCCACGGGCCTCCACATATTGACAAGCCATTATCAAAATAGAAAAAACCCGAAACTAGAAAAACCCGATAGATGATCAACAAAAAAACACGCGCATCCAATACCACTGTAGTACATAAACTTTTACCAATTACTATTTGTTGTGTACTGATTATGCATCACCGTGTAACACAAAATTTGTCCATGAGTTAAAACTATTATTTTCTGATTTTTTAGGGCATAAATAAGTAAAAATGAGCAGTCACCAAGTTCAGACTTCGGTTCTGAGTTCATGAGATCGATTTATTGATTTTTTGCCATTTTTGCTATTAATTTAAGGGTTTTTCACACTATCTGCTTTTAAATCAAATGAATCCTGTTAAGTATAATTTTAATTGATGTTAACACGATTATTATGATAAATCAATGATGAAAAATGAAGTTCTCCAGGCCCCGTCTTTAGAAATGAAAATAAAAAGAAGGAAACGAGTAGGGAATAATTATGTATTATAATATGTTAATACACAGACAGTGATACAGTGCAGTGATGCAGAGCGTTGATAAAGAGTATTGCTACGTAGAATTGATACAGAATTGATACAAAAATTCTAGCGTTATAGTTTAATCAAAAAGAAGTTTGTCTACGAGATTGGCGATTGTATTTCAGTTCACTCTCACGCAAAAGGTTCCAGATATAGTCCCCCATCATACTTTCATTGTACTGTCCCTTGTAGCGTTCCTCGAAAGAGCTGACATCCTGGTGAAATCTTTCACCTTGTTCTTCTGGGTAGTCTCCCATGTTTTCTTTGAACTCATCAAGGTGGGCGTGTAGTACGTGCAGTTTCAGCGACATCCGGCAGCCCATGCTCCGGTACGTGTCCACAAGTTCGTCAACGATTTCCCTGTAGTTCTCTGCCTTGTGGTTTCCGAGGAAACCTTTGACTAGAGAAACGAAGCTTGTCCAAGCTGCCCCTCAACCTCAGACAGCTTCTCAGGAAAGCTGTCGGAGTCAATAAGTCGCTTCACCTGAGGGCCCACAAATACTCCTGCTTTGATCTTCGCCTCCGACAACTTCGGGAACAGCTCCTGGATGTGCTTCAAGGCCTCACCCTCTGGATCCAGCTGTTGAACAAACTGCTTAATGATGCCCAATTTGATGTGCAAGGGTGGCATCAGCACTTTCGTTGGCTCCACCAGCGGCTCTTGCTTCACGTTATGGGCCCCAACCTCATAGCCGGTCCTGAGGGGCCAGTTCCTCTTCTCGTAGTGAAGGGCTGTATTTCGGCTATCCCAGAGGCACAGATAGCAAGGGAACTTGGTGAAGCCTCCCTGAAGCTCCATCAAGAAGGCCACCATCTTGAAATCGCCAATGACCTCCCAGCTGAATTGGTCGTACTTCAGTGCACTCAGCAGGATTTTGACGTTCTGGTACTCTTCTTTCATGTGCACTGAATGAGCCAGAGGAATCGAGGGCCACTGATTTGTGTTGTGCAGTAAAACAGCCTTGAGGCTTTTAGATGAACTGTCGATGAAGAGCCGCCAGTCAGAGGTGTTGCAGGGAATGCCCACAGCGTCGAAGAGTCCTCTGATGTCATGGCAGTAGCACAACCCATCTCTAAGAGTGAAGAACACTGAAAAGCCGCAATGCCGCTTCCTCTGGGAAGTAATTCGAACGCTGTCGTCCAGTAAGTCCCACTGCTTCAGTCTGGAAATGAGCAGCTCGGCGTTGGACTTTGTCAAGGCCATTTCCCTGATGAGGTCGTTGATGTCCTCTTGGTTGGGGTAGTAGGGGCACCTTTCACCGGCCACCCGGCGTCGACGGCGCGCAGCAGATGACGCACCTTGCTCCTCCTCGGAATCATCATAGCTTGCTTCTTCTGCTGGACAAGATTGATCTCTCAAGGGAGGCTGTGGCACAGGTAGGTCCGTCGCGTTATGGGGAACAGGTGCAATAGATGACGGAATGTCAGGGTACTCAATGGGAGGCGCATTCTTCCCCTTTCTTCGTTTTGTTGGGTCCACCATACAGAAATAGCAGTCCGTGAGATGGTCTGAGGGCTCACGCCAGACACGGGGGATAGCGAAACGCATTGCCCTCTTCTCTCCTCTAAACCAACCTTCAAGAGTGCGGCGGCAGTAGTCACAGATGACATGTGGTGCCCAGCGTTTGTCTTGGTCACCGACTGGCATTCCGAAGTAGGCATGATAGGCTTCCTTTGCACGGGTGCAACTGTCCAAGCAGTGTTTTTTAGCCGTCTTTGCGAAGAACTCGCCGCACACGTAGCAGAAGGAATCTGCTGGGTATTTGCAACCACGAGCAGCCATAACAGTAACTTCGTCACACGTCACACGTCACACGTCTGAAAAAGTAAAAATAATGGATTAATTTAACCCTATATGGACATAATTCTTATTTTTGTCTTAAATTTTTTTTACCTATATTAAACATTCATTTAGAGTACTTTGAACATAAATATGTGATTTTTAATGTAATATATATATATATATATATAATAATATATATATAAATAATATATATATATAATATATATAATAATATATATAATATATAATAATGTAATATATATAATACAAATTGGACAACCTTATACCACGTGGCAAAGAAGGCATGGATGTCAGAGCCATCAATATTGTTACGTTTCAATAAAATATTCTAGTGCTTAGTTTATCAGAATTGTTTTATATTACTTCAGCTACTCTAACAACATATATTGAGCAATAAAAAATTATTCAACTTACCTTTAATCAAATAAAGTGATAAAAAATAAAAAACGAACTGCGTAACCATACACTTTTACTTCTACTGACGCACTAACTTATTTTTTTCATTAAAGCTCGGTTTTCTGCAGTAGGAGTTGCCAATTCGTGATATAAACTCCTTGAACCGTTACAAAGTTGACGATATCGTCATTTAAGTTAAAATGTACTTGTTTCGGTAAATATATAGTAAATTTTGAAGCGTTTACAGATCTGTCGCAGATGTCCATATAGGGTTAAAAAATAATAATATTCTTATTTCAACAAAATCGATGTACTGACAACAAACCCGAAGTTTAAAATCACTGACAGCTTTTTTCCAGTGATTTGAAGCATAATGAATCAGAAAATAAAGGTTATTGCCCAGAAACAAAGAAAAATTTTTTTTTTGTTACACGGTGTTATTATTTTGTTTTTATTACTCTTTTAGGCCTACTCTCACTATAATGGAATACCCGAGTAACCCGAGGCTTTCATTTTTTGCAGAAATGAGTGGAATGGACAGACACAAGAGTGCACGATGTTTTGAAAGTGTATGTATGTTAATTATATTATGAATCTTATGGATGACTTCAATTATGTCTTCCCCTAAGGTAGGGGGGCCTCCACATGGAGGCTGCCCAGGGCCTCCACACGTCTAAATCCGGCTCTGCTTACGTCACTATCTATTTTTATCAAGAGGACCTATGAAAAAGAAATCACAGTCGTATGTGATCCAAGAAGTACTAAGAAAAGTTAAACAATTTTGGGATTGGGCCGGTATCACATGCCAAGATACTTCAAAAAGCCGTCATCCGAGAAAAAAGTAGGACAATTGATAAAGCAATATGAATACTTTTCGAAAAACAAAACACAGGAAGAACGAATAAATAAGAAGAGACCATCTTTCCTGAAGGAATTAAAGGAGTTATTTGATATTTGTTCTCAAAATGCCATAGAAATAATAAAAAAATATTCATTAAGAACTTCGGTAGCAAAGCAGCAAGATATAGAGTTTCTAATAGACCAAAGAGGACCCAAAAAGCTTTGCTTAGGATCAATAAATAAAAGCTATCAAAACAAGTTTGAGAGTCAGTGAAAAGAGTGGAGCGTGAAAAATTACTTAAAGAGAAGGAACTGGAGAGACAGGAAAAACTCAGCATGACCTTGGAAACAGATATTGAAGGAGAAATAGTGATTCCTAATGAACCAAATCCTATTCCAAGTACATCATATGCTAGAGATGAGGATTATACGCCTCCTCCATCAAAATCCTCATGCAAAATAAAAAATATTGTACAGAATCCTATTGTTTCAAATATGGCAGATCGTCTTACCCTTTCTGTTCGCCAAAGAACAGGGTTTGCTGCTGTTATTGCAAGTCACTGCGATAAAGACCTGAGCGATATCACTTTATCAAAATCAACGTGCACAGACAAGGAATAAAAAGCAGAATTGAAACAGCCAAAATGGCCGAAGAAAAGTTTATACCACCTGAACATTGTGCTCTACACTGGGATGGGAAGCTCGTTTTTGATAACTGGGGAAACGGGAGAAAGGCTAGCAATAATTGCGTCAGGGATCCCTTCACCACCTGAGGGAAAAGTTCTTGCTATACCAACTATTCCGGATTCCTCAGGTAAAATGCAAGCAAACGCCGCATTTAATGCTGCAAAAGATTGGAACTTGGACCAAAACATTTGTGCACTGGTTTTTGATACAACAGCGTCTAATACAGGTTCGATAAATGGAGCCTGTATCATTTTAGAAGAGCTCCTAGAAAGGAAGGTAATGTAGTTTGTATGTAGGCATCACATTTACGAAAGAGTCTTGGCCGCTGCATTTACTCAAATATTTGGTACTACCACAGGCCCAGAAAATGTATTATTTAAACAGTTTCGAGATAAATGAAAGACACTAAACGTCACAAAACATTATACAACTTTGAAAATTACAAATACACAAATGAAATCAAAGATGCAACGAGTAACCCAAGTTTTGAAGATGTTAAGCGACACAGATACCGAAACATATTTCTCAGGAATGATTATAGAGAATGCGCAGAAGTTCAAATTCTTGGACATATACCACCTAACGAAGTTCGTTGGCTTCGTCCGGCAGCAATTCATAATGCTCGCTGGATGGCAATTATTCTTTATTCTGCTAAAATGTTGGCATTCAGCAAACAAATATATTATTCTAAAGAATATGTGAAACACTTAGAGGAGTTCTGCTTATCCACTGCTTTATATATCCAACCATGGCTCAAAGCACCAAAAGCGTCGGATGCAGCAATCAATGATTTGACTTTCTATAGTGACCTTCACATATATGCAGGGCCGTTTCCTGGCATAAGCAGACTAAGCGGCCGCTTAGGGCACCGCTGCTACTAGGGGGCCCCAAGACAGGCTCCCAGGTCATAGCTCAGTGGGCAAGAATAGGAATATAGCTGAAGTTATTTTTATTATTATTATTATTATTATTATTATTATTATTATTATTATTATTGTCGTATTAATTAAAGTTTTTGTATGAGACAAATTTGATAAAACGGAGACAAACGAAACGTTTTGGTCGTTATGTGTAAATAACTATTGTGAGATCTTATTTCTGTATTATTTAACTTTATTCTTACTATATGCTTAATTTTTCTAGTATTGTAAAACATTATTTGTATTATTATTATTATCATCATCATCATCATCATCATCATCATTATTATCATTATTATTGTTTAGCAGATTAGTTGTGGTTAACTATGATAGATGTGACTTCGTGCATCTTGGAAAATGAAACGACATTATCCATCAGGAGCTGAAAAACGGAAAAAGAAGAAAATAGAGGAGGAGAAGCTTTCCAGTAGCACAGGTGAGATGTACCACTTGTATATTCTTATGATTACAGTTCAGGCAACTAGGTTAGGTAGACCATCAAGCTAGGCAAGTGCTCAGGAATCGTGTAAAGTAAGCTAGTCTCTGTAATATTTATAATATTTCGAAATGTGAAATTTAATGGATCACATCACCTCAAATTCTGCTCACACAGATCAATTATCAAACAAGATAAGAAAGAGTATTTTAGCAAAATCTAACACAAAGGTGTTCAGGCAAGGTTATTAGAGAAGAACTGTCGTGCACTCTATGTTCCATGTGGGGCTCACACTCTGAATCTTGTAGTGGCTGATGCAGCTAAAGCTTCCACAGATGCCATCAGCTTCTTTGGTAACGTACAAAAATTGTACAACCTTTTTGCAGCAGCTACACAGAGATGGACAATCCTAAAGAAGCACATGAACATAACACTCAAGTCTTGGAGTGAAACCAGGTGGGAGAGCTGGCTTAAGAGCATTGAGGCTGTGCGATACCAGAGCCACAACATCAGAGAGGCCCTGTTGGAAGTCAGAAACAATGCCACAGATGCCATAGCCAGGACTGAAGCACAAGCACTTGCAGAGGAGGTAGGGTCTTATCGCTTTCAGATTTGCACAGTAGTGTGGTATGACATTCTTCATGCAGTTAACCATGTGAGCAAACTTCTGCAGTCTCCTACAATGCAGTTTGATGTGGCAGTCAACCTCCTCACAAAAACAAAAAACTCACTCACCAGCTACAGAAACACAGGTTTTGTTCAGCACAAGTCGTAGCTAGGGACATATGTGAGGAAATGAATGTGGAGGCTGTGCTGAAGGAAAAGAGGCTCAGATCCACAAAAAAGCACTTTGCTAACGAAGCTCCTGATGAACCATTTACAGAAGCCTTAAAAAGGCTGGAAGTCAAATTTTTCAATGTGGTGGTGGATTGTGCCATCGGGTCAATAAATGAGAGATTCAAAACATTAGATGATGTGAGGGATATATTTGGGGTTCTCCTAAACTTCACCACAATGAACAAGGAAGACTTGTCCTGCAAGTGTGAAAAGCTCTCTAAGATACTGAGCTCTGGAGCTGACTCTGACATTGATGGAAGAGAACTGGCCCTCGAAATTAAGAACTTGCCGACTTTACCTTCACACAACATGACTGCATTGGAGCTTCTCTCCTTCATTCATTAGAAGCAACTGGAGGAACTATACCCCAATCTCTGGGTTGCACTAAGAATTGCCTGCACTCTACCTGTGATAGTAGCGCCAGCCGAGAGGAGCTTCTCTAAGATGAAGCTAATCAAGAACTACCTCAGATCATCAATGGGGCAGGATCGCCTCGGTGGCTTTGGCATCATAAGCATCAACCAGGACGTTAGCAGGGAGATTTCATATGATGATGTTATTGATGATTTCGCCCAGAAAAAATCTAGGAGGCAAAAATTTTGAAGATACAAACTGTTCTGTATAACTGTTAGCTATTACACGATTGTATCGTAGTTAGTAATTGTTCGGTAGTTGATAATTGCATTATTTTTTTATACATAGTTCTGTGTCATTTATTCTAAATAATGTATAAGCTAATTTTCAGGAATTTCATGAAGAGTATTTTTTCTGTTTGTCTTCTGAAAGTACATATTTGTTGTTTTGGACATAAATGTTTCATTAAAATTGTTTCATAATTGTTTTTTATTAACACAGCCATTTTTTATATTTGTGTGCTGAAGTGATGTAGTAAGGCGTGAGTTGGTGGATGGAGGGGTGGGGCCTCAAATGGGTATACTGCTTAGGCCCCCCTAATGCCTAGAAACGGCCCTGCATATATGGTAACACAGTGGACAGAAATGTAGCTCATCGTACAATCAAGATATTCGAAGGCCAATGTTGGTACATAACTGAGGAGCTTATTCCATTTTCCTTATTTTCTTTACATACAGTATATCTGATGAAGAGAAAAAGAAACATTGCTACAGAAATTATTAGATCACATAGAAATGATAAAAACAGCTCGTATACCCAAAGTGGCAAACCAGTATTTCCTTTGATCAATAAATCAACCAAACTAGCTTCCTTAGCCGGACCAAAATCCTCGTACATAGAAATGAAAAATGGTTAAATAAACCTGTTAAAACATGGAAAGAGGACAGATTTTATTCAAATCTCCAATTTTGTACACAGTGTTAAGGTTGTTAATGACGCGGCCGAGCGTGGCGTACAATTAATTGAAGACTTCGCAAATTGCATCACAACAGATGAAGAACAAAGACAACTGCAATTTGTGGAATATCAAAGAAGTTTGATATTACTCAAAGTAATGAATGGTAATAGATAATGACTTAATTTAGGTTGTATAATCCAGAATGTTGCCTCATAGAATTTACTACGTGTTTTTAAATAGAGAGAATTGCTACATATTCAAAGCTACAGTAAAATGGGTTTCAGGAAACTTGACTGCGAATGTGCAGGAATTTAAGTATTTAGGTTGTCTTATATTTAGTTCCTTATGTGATGATACTGACAATGAAGAAGGATATTGTCACTTGTATGCTAAATTAAATGTTATTAAATAACTTTAAATAGTATACAATCGAAATGAAAGACCAGCTAAAAAACGTCAGAAAACGCAGTAAAATTTTTTACTAATTTGAAAGTGCCATAACTTCCAAATTAGTAAAGATTTTTACTGCGTTTGGTTTTGGTTTCTTGACGTCTTTTACTTTTGTCACTTAGCCACTTCTTCCTAGGAGTGCCTCATATATTGTCAGTAACTGTGAATGAACTATGTAAAAAAAATACGGAGGAAACATCGAAATATTGTATTGTACAGTAAAGGGGATCAAGATATTATAGTGACTGTCGCCTACTGCAGGTGTTTGGGTTCCTCACACATTTATCACCCATAACACTATGTAACAAAATTTTGGAAAATTTGTGTTTATCTTATTTTTTTGGTGTTTGTTTTTGGGTGCGCTGAATTAAAAAATCGCATTAGTTTTCTCGTGAAAACTCTAGTTTCTTCTGAAAACCATAATCTATTTTTTGTACCTAGTGGCTTATCAGAGAGCAAAGTCACAATGAAGAAAAGGAAAGGAAAATAAATATATTTCATATTTAAAGATATATAATGTGTATATATAATGCGTATATAATGTATACCGTATATAATGCACCCAAATATAACATGCACAGAAATATGCTCACAAATCTAAACGGATAATGATTAAAAAAGTACATTTGAGCGACTTTTTCTCTTGTAGTCCCGTAGATTATCTCGTATTAAACACCAGATATAGTCGCCCATCATAGCTTCGTCCCATTTTCCCTGATATCTCCTCTCCATGGTTTGGATATCTTGGTGAAAACGTTCACCATGTTCTTCACTTACGTCACTCAAATTTGGTCTGAAGAATTCTAAATGCGAGTCCAGATAGTGTAACCTCAGGGGACATTCTACAACCTAACCTTTGAAAGTGTTTGAGTAGTTTTCCTACTAGCTCTTTGTAGTTGTCGTTCTTCTTGTTACCTAAAAAGCCATGGACTACAAACCGAAATGACTGCCAAGCATTTTTTTCAAGAGCTGTCATTTTTTCTTCTAACTCTTTAGATGCTAACATGCGTCTGACTTGAGGTCCAACAAACATGTCTCCCTTGATTTTAGCTTCAGAAAGTTTGGGAAACATTGAACGTATATGATAAAGAACATCACTTTCAGCATCCAAAACTTTGATGAATTGCTTAATAAGACCAAGCTTAATATGCAGCGGGGGTAGAAAAATTTTGTCTGTTGGAACAAGGGCTTCGTTAAGAACATTGTGTTTGCCTGGACTAAGCTCATTTCTCACGGGCCATTCCTTTCTGACAAAGTGCTCACCATCTGCTCTGCTGTCCCAAAGGCAAAGGAAACACGAATATTTAGTGTAACTGCCCTGTAGTCCAAGCAGGAATCCTAGCATTTTGAAGTCTCCACATACATCCCATCTACTGTATGTTCACTGTAGTTTATTTTGTCTAGCAACTGCTTTACATTTTCATATTCTTCCTTCAATTCAACCGAATGAGCCACACGAATAGATGGAAACATGTTTCCATTATGTAGTAAGACGCCTTTTAAGCTTCTAGTTGAACTGTCAATAAACAAACGCCAATCAGCAGGGCTGTATTCAATTCCTATCTCAGCAAAAATGCCATTCACATCACAGCAGTAGTAAAGAGAGCTCGATGCAAAACAGGAGTAGAAAGAAGCGTATCGTAAATGCCTATTCCTGTAGAAAGAGATCTTGACACTTGGGTCCAAAAGATTCCATTCTTTAAGGCGGGACGTCATAATTTCTGGATTGGTTTTCGTAAGGTTCATATCCCTGACTAGGTCGTCTGTCTTTCTGGTTGGAGAAATCGGGTGACGTATTGGAGCTTGCCTCGAAGTCAGCATCTTCATCTTCATCGGAGGATATTAAAGGCATTTCTTCTATTTCCTCCATGGTGGGTGGGTATGGAACGGGTAAATCTTCATTATGGGGGACTTGGGCAGTAGAAGATGGGATATTTGGATATAGGACGTTTTTTCGACCTTTACCTCTCTTGTATAGTGAAATGTCTACCATGCAGAAATAGCAATCATCGTGGTGATTGGTTTGCTCCCTCCAACTGCGAGGAATAGCAAATGGCATGCCTTTTCTGGTACCTCGCAGCCATCCTTCTAATGTGGAACGGCAGCTTCCACAGCAAAAGTGAGGTGCCCATAATTTATCTTGATCGCCCATGGGCATGCCAAAGTAAGCGTGATATGCTGTACAAAACTTCATTCCTTTGTCAATTTTGTGCTTTACTTGCTTTGGATTGATGTAATGGCCCCAAACATAACAAAATGAATCTGCAGAGTGTCTGCAGGGCCTATTGGTAGCCATCACCATATAATTCTAATTCAAATATCTGAAAAATACAAAAAAACATTTTATAAACAGAAATAAGAAACTAAATGTGTACAAATATTTAATAATGGACCTTAACCAATAAAAACATTACTAATAAACCCCAGTTTTGGGGACATTTTGAATTTTGCACTTGAAATTACTTTTGCTATCTCAGAAAAATGCCTTAAAAATGGCGAAAAAGTAAGATTTCTAAATTTGACCATATCATAAAAACTATAGTTTTCCGAGCAAAACCGATGCCAAATCCGTAATCATTGTGGCCGAAACATATAGAAAAGATCGAAAAATCAACATAAACAAAAAATTGTTGCACAGTGAATCTACAGTTTTGGAGAAAAAGTTCTAGAAATATTAAAATTTTTAAAAATCATAAAAAAAAAACCACTAGTCAGTAATGACTGAATTTGTTTATGAAATTTTATTAGTCACCAAAATTAATAAAGCATCTAAAGAAAAAAATTACCAATTAGTATTTTTTTCTTTTTTTCAGAAATTTCACGTTTTTAGTCGAACCTTTTTTTTCCGAAATTGTACCTAGATTTGCTGAATATAAGGAGAATTCAGGACAGCTTAATACAGAAATGCTCCTCGGTCAAGCAGTTCTTTAGCTGAAACTTTGGGTTCAGGCTTGCCGTATATCTTTTAAAGTATGAACGAAATGGGTCAAAGTCACTTTCATATTGATTTCCACTGTCCACATCTAGTCGAAGACGGTCTTGTGCGTTCTCTTCTTAATTATGATTAACTTTTATCTTCATCCAAATGCTGTTAAATGTTAAGTATTACTTTGTAGGTAATTTTATCTTTCGTATTAGTGTTATATAATTATTTACTAATATCTTAATTATTTATAAATATATGAAAAGTGCGCTAAAAGTGCGCAAAAAGTGCGCTATAAGTAAAAATCCAAAATAAAAAGAAGTAAAAGTTGGTTAGAAATAAATATTAAAATGTAGAATTAAATTAAAAAAATGGGCAAAAGTTTTTGAAGCGAAACTGAGCCTCATTGAAGAAAGGTATTTCCCTTCGAAAAACTTTGCTCATATTTTTAATTTAATTTTAGGTTTTAAGATCTATTTTTAACTTGATTTTATTACTTTTTGTTTTGGGAATTTTTACTTATCTTAACGTGACTGTAGGATAGTATAAACAATTATACAGGGTGTCCCATAAGATCCTTTACACCCATATATATATATTGAATAGAATTGAATTGAATAACCTTTATTAATGATAAAATACTTTCGTTTTACAATTGACAATGACATGAATAATTGTGAAACTGGACTATTTATTTTATTTTATTTGGCCCTTAAGCTTTAGGCTTTACTGGGCGCTTATTAAAAATAAACAGCTAGTTATTATTAATTAATAATAAATAAATAAGTAACTAAGTATTATTAATAGTTAAAGTATGTATTAATCTTAAATTATCACTACTGTCATGACAAATGCAAGGTCACCATTGAAGGCATTATACCAATACCATACAAAGAAACTAATATTATACATGCGAGATAAGACCTGAACAATCCCAAAAAATGTTTTTAATACTAGATTACACACGAGAAATAAATATATACACAATATACTAGGGATGTACTAATACTGTATCGCTTTTTAGCCGATAACCGATACCGATAATTAAAAACAGTATCGCCCGATAACCGATACCGATATCCAGCGAGGGTTTATCAGTTTGTCATATTTTTGTAACATATTCATAATTTATTTTCTGTGTTGAAAATTTGGCAACAAAGCAATAATCCTTTTCATTAAAGATGGCAACACTGCATTAGATGTCATAGTTTTGTTTGTTATACAATTGGACTGCAGGCCTATGTTGGGCTTAGTAAATGTGTTTTTAATAGTGATGTAGGTCACATCCGCATCCGCGGAACATCCGCACATTTTCTCGCATCCGCACCCGCATCCGCACTTTGGACTGCGGATGTCGTGCGGATGTGGACCGTTGAGATAAAATGTCATTAATAAGCGGAAATTATCAAATTCTACTATATTAATAGAACTAGTTCATTGTGCGCAAAAGTGATGCAAGCGACAAGACGAGAGGCTGTTCTTGTATGAAGTTACTCTCTTGCAACCTACTTAGATCCACGTTACAAAGGTGAGTTATTTTCACCTAGTACATTAGAACGAGTTAAATCATCACTTGGCAAAGCAGTTGAAGAGCTTCAATCTCTTGAATCTGTCGCTTCGCCACCCACCAAAAGAATAAAAGCTTCAGTGACAGAACCAACACCTTCAACAAGCAAATCTATCACAGAATCTGTCTCTCAGTTTCTTGAGTTAAGCAGCAATGACGAGACCTACGCGATGTCAAAAGATGTAGTAAAAATGATCGAGAGCTATCACCAAGAAAAACGCCTGGCTGCATGTGACAATCCTATTAGTTGGTGGAAAAATACGCAGAATATCTATCCATACTTGAGTAAACTTGCAAGGAAACATTTAGCCTGTCCTCCAACAAACGTACCAAGCGAGAGATTATTTAGCAGTGCTGGATTAATATATGATGAAAAGAGAAACAGACTGGCAGCAAAAAAGGCAGAAAAGTTAATGTTCCTTAAGCATAACCTTCCTATAATTAAGTTTGAATATTAAACGATGAACATCTTAGTTTACTTTATTTTAATTACTCATTTATAAATATGCCTAATAAAACTTTAAACTCAATATAAATAGTTATCAAGCTAATTAAAGATCTCTTTCTATAAGGGTGGAGGTTGGGGAAAGAGGTCGGTGGGGTGCATTTGAGTTGGGTTCACGTCCCGCATCCTGGTAACACAATTATGGTTTCTAATTGTGGCTGAAATTCAACAAAATATAACGAATTTATTTGCAGACGAATTCGCTAATTGATTTCTATATTAGTTAGATGCTTGATATTATTTTATATGTTCAGAGAAAAGTACAGCAATTATTGTACAATTAATCAATTATACTACATTATAGCTACAGCTCTCTCTATATAATAACTTATTATATACGTTAAACACAACAAATCTCGAATATATCCTAAAAAATAACGAAAATGTAGACATCCGCATCCGCATCCGCGGATGTGGAAAAAATGACATCCGCTACATCACTAGTTTTTAACCAATTAGCTGGGTTAATGTTGTGAGCTATCACTACAAGATAGTTTTTTGGTTTTCTAGGCTTTATATCTATTTCTCAAAGGATTTACACTTGTTTGATTGGCTGTTTGGGAAGAAAATTGGGTTGTTGTTGTTGTTGTTTAGCCGATCAGCCCACCCTGATCGAGCAAGCCGGCGGCACGCAGGTAACCGATCGCCCTCTCCGGAGTGGACCAGAGGTTCAGCGCACTCGTGATGTTGTGTTGTGTTCGTTGTTGTGCTAGAGCGGTACAGTCCGTCATAATGTGTTCAATTGTTTGTGGTGTGTCTTGGCACAGGTGGCAGGTGTCGTCTATGGAGTTGTCTAGTCTGTGTTTATATGTCCATAAGTTGGGGTGATGTCCACATCGGAATCGTGCTAAGTTAACTCGATCCGATCTGCTCAGGCTGATCTCTGACCTGTTAATGGGCGGCGGCTTCGCACCTAGGACCGCATTCGGACCGAGTCGTGTCAGTGCTTTGTGGGTTAGGTGTGTGTGTATGTGTTTTCTGTACTGTGTGATGTCTGTGGGGCGTGGTATGGAATGGAGTATTTGGTTATAATGTCTCTCTGGTGTTACCTTAATGGTGCGAGGTGTTGGTGCATGATTGTACATGTAGTGGCAAGGGTGTTGTGGGTTAGTTGTCGCTGCTGCCATGAATTGTGTTCCCCTCATGTCTAAATGTTCCCTAACTTTTAGTATTTTTGTTTCTGTGTGCAGGTGTTCTATTGGTGTTGTTTGAGTGCATCCTGTAATGATACGAAGTGCGTTGTTTTGTATTGTTTGTAAGGTGTTTATGTGTGTGTTTGAGATAATGGGTGCCCAGCATGGGCTAGCATAGTCCATAACTGAGCGAATATATTGTTTGTAGATGAGTGATGTTGTTTCCTGCTGGTGTCCAAAGTTTGTGCCTGTTAGTACCCTAAGCGTGTTAAGTCTTGACGTACATTTGTTTTTAATGTCCTGAATGTGGTTTGCAAAAGATAATGATGTGTTGTATGTGACACCTAGTATTTTGGTTCTGTGAGTGTGTGGAATGTTGATGTTGTTTAGTGTAAGTTGTGGAATTACCTGGTGTTCTTTTGTGTTGCTTGTAAGCAAGGTGATGGTTGATTTTGTGGGCGCTACTTTGAGTCTATTGTGTGTGAGCCAGTCTTGTATACTGTTTATGTATGTTTGTAGGTTATTTGTAGCGGTGTCGATGTTGTTGTGGGTGGATGTTAGAGTGATATCATCTGCATATGATGATAAGGTAAGCTTGTTATCTATGGGTGTTGGAATGTCATGCATGTATAAGTTGAAGAGTGTTGGTGAGAGAACAGAGCCTTGAGGGACCCCGTTCGGAAAAAGCTTGTTTTTGGATGACTTGCCATTAAATGTGACATGTGAGTATCTTCCTGAGAGATAGTTGCTCAGCCACCTTTTGGTGTTATTGTGCATGTTTGTGTTGAGTATTTTGTTTATGAGAGGGAAGCGTGGGATAGCATCAAATGCTTTACTAATGTCTATTGTTGCTAATAGTGTACGTTGAGCTGGTCTTCTAGAGTTGATGCCATCCATGATGTGCTGCGTCAGGTTAGTGAGTAATGTCGTGGTTGAGTGGTGAGGTCTGAATCCATGTTGAGTAGGCGATAGTGGTATGTGTGGGTTGGTGATTTGTAAGATTAGTCTTTCTGTTACTTTGGAAGGTGTGCATAGTAAAGTAATGGGTCTATAGGAAGCTGGTTCTGTTGGATTTTTGTTTGGTTTGAGTAGTGTAATAATTTTACCTTGTTTCCATATGTCAGGAATAATACAGTGTTGGTATGAATATGTGCTGATATTTGTGAGAGCTAGTATTCCTTGTGGGCCCAAGTGTTTAAGGTGTATGTTAGATATGTTGTCTGGTCCAGTAGCCTTCGAATTTTTAATGTTTTTGATGATCTTGGTGGTCTGGTCTGTATTGAAGGGTGTAATGGTCGTGTCGAGTCTGTAGGTTTTCTTGTGTCTGGCTGTTTGTTTGTCTGCGTGTTTCTGGTTGTTGTCTCTGTTTAAGTGACTTATCTTTGCGTAGTGATTAACTAGAATGTTAGCTTGTTGTGTGTATGTTGGGATATTATTTTGGCTGCGACAGATAGCCGCGTGTGAGGTGTGAATGCCGCTGTTAGAGTGGGTAATGCTGTTTATAGTCTTGTATAGCCTGTATGTATCTGTGGAGTGGTTTAGTGTTGTTATGAATTCCCTGAATGTTTCTGTTTGTTTTTCTTTGAGTTTGTTGTTTATTTCTGTGTTGAGCTGTTGTATCTGCTGCTTTATGGCTTCTGTGTGTGGTGTTTGTGTGTTATGTTTGAGGTTGTTACGTTGCCTTATGAGGTGGGCTATTTCTCTAGTGTAATTTGGGTTGTATTTCCTAATGTTGCCCTTGGGTATGTATTTGTTTGCATTATTGATAATCTGATTAAATGTCTTGAGTGTTGTATCGATGTTTATGATGGGTGTGCTGTTTAATGTGGTGAATTGTTCCTCAGTCTGTATTTTGAACTGTTCCCAATCAGCTTTCTTGTAATTTCTGTAAGTGTGCCTAAGGCTGTTGGGGCAGAGTGTAGAATGTGTTGTAATGATGATGGGCAGGTGGTCTGATGACAGTTGTTTTTCTGTTCTCCATTGTGTATGTGTTGCTAGTGAGGGGGAACAGAACGTTATGTCTGGGGAGGAGTTTGAGTATCCTGCTTGATGTGGTATGTGTGTATGTTCTTCTGTATTGTTAAGAATGAAGAGGCTGTTTAGTTGTGTGGCTATGTTGGCGCCTCTGGTGTTGTTTTGGTTGTGCAGGTACCAACTAGTGTCTTTGGCGTTGAAGTCTCCTCCTAAGATGACATTAGTGAGAGAGGCAAGATTGTGTAACTGTGGATTGTAATTGGCTGGCACCTGAGGTGAACTATCTGGTGGGATGTAAATGTTGATTAGTGTGGTGTTGTGTTTTGCGCGTGTTTTAATGTTAACTGCCTGTATTTCTATCGTGTTATCTGCTTGGATTGTGTTTGTAATGTTTTGGGTAGCATCAGTGTAGCTAATGCTTTTACGTATGTAAGTGATGAGTCCACCCCCGTTACCCCCAGTACGATCTTGACGGATCGCCGTGAAGTCAGGGATGGTGGGTGTTTTGTGTGTGCGTTTTAGTTTTGTTTCTTGTATAAGTGCTATGTGAATGTTTTGTTTGTGTACGAATTCCCTAAGCTGCATGATTTTGTTTGTGAGGCCATCTACGTTGTACTGTAATATGTTAATATTATACTTCTGTATGTGTCTCATGGTGCTATTGTGTCTATGTCTTTGTGTATGGTGACATGTGTAAGTTGTAGTGGGGCCTGGATTAGTCTTAATGTCGCCAGAGAGTAAGAGTAGTTCGGGGAGCACGCAATTGTTCCCTGTAATTGAAAAAATAGCACGCTGAGAATAGGTCCGGCCCCGGGAGCCGATCGGCACTCTGACCGTGCCACGCAACAGGCCGTCGACTGCCAGTCTGGCCAACCGTAGACAGCCCGCTGCACGGAGATTTGAGGAAGTTTGGCCACCAGCGCGTTGATGTTTTGGTTTGACGTCGCCTCTTCGCGTTGACGTGTCCTGCGCTGGAGGATGCAGCCACTGTTTAGAAGCTTCCTCGTCAGCTGCTAACACTTTTTTCACGTTGTTCTCGCTACCTGTTCAGACGTTTTTTATAAACAAATCTCAGTTTTCTGCTCAACACGGCTCTTTCTAATTTTAAAATTGATTAGTCAAGGAAGGAAGATGTTGACTTCTATTTTGCAGCAACAGTTGATGTTATTTATGTTACTTTACTGATTAATGAAAATGATTAGGCTCTTCAAGTTATAAATGAATTCTTTCGTAATAATTGATAAATACGAAACACAAAACGTATATGCAAACAGGATGATGATGCTTAGACTACTCAAGTTGATGAAGTTTTCTCTTTCTCATATATTGTATCGACGTAATACTGTAAATATATTTAAATTGGGTATAACTTATGTGCTACATTTCTTAGGACCTAGGCTATGATTAAAATAAAAGGCATGATGAAAAAATAACGAGTTATGTGAAGTGATAAAACAATACAATTTTTGAAATTTCATCTTCTAAATAGTCTTTTATTCATAATTTTGGAAAAATCATACTTTTGAAATATTGGCCGATACTGATACCGTTAAAAATCTACCGATATATCGGTACATCCTACTATATACACTATGGCTGCCAAAAGTAGAGCTCACCTGTCGTTTTTGGTCCCTTGCACCATGTTTGAATAAGTATACCATTATATTTCAGTTTGTTTTATATTAAATTTGGTGATATCTGACAACTTTCTCTAGCCTGCCTTGAAACATTTCAAATACTAAACTCAAACATTTCGTAGTCATTGAACCATTCTTGGAAGTCGGAAATTTGTTCGAGTTTTTTGCGCTTCACCATTTATTTTTGTGATTTTTTGTTGTCTAAATATTGAAGTAAATATTAGAAATGGCAAAACTGTATACTGATGTAGAAAGCCGAAGTGCTATTTTAGCGCTTAAACCATCTGGATTAAATATTATGGTACTCGAACAAACAAACGATTAGAGCTTTCCGGAACAACGGTACGAAGGCTATAAACAGCATTACCCACTCTAACAGTGGCATTCACGCCTCACACGCGGCTTTCTGTCGCAGCCAAAATAATATCCCAATGTATACACAACAAGCTAACATTCTAGTTAATCACTACGCAAAGATAAGTCACTTAAACAGAGACAACAACCAGAAACACGCAGACAGACAAACAGCCAGACACAAGAAAACCTAAAGACTCGACACGACCATTACACCCTTCAATACAGACCAGACCACCAAGATCATCAAAAACATTAAGAATTCGAAGGCTACTGGACCAGACAACATATCTAACATACACCTTAAACACTTGAGCCCACAGGGAATACTAACTCTCACAAACATCAGCACATATTCATGCCAACACTGTATTATTTCTGACATATGGAAACAAGGTAAAATTATTACACTACTCAAACCAAACAAAAATCCAACAGAACCAGCTTCCTATAGACCCATTACTTTACTATGCACACCTTCCAAAGTAACAGAAAGACTAATCTTACAAATCACCAACCCACACATACCACTATCGCCTACTCAACATGAATTCAGACCTCACCACTCAACCACGACATTACTCACTAACCTCACGCAGCACATCATGGATGGCATCAACTCCAGACGACCAGCTCAAAGTACACTATTAGCAACAATAGACATTAGTAGGGCATTTGATGCTATCCCACATTTCCCTCTCATAAACAAAATACTCAACACAAACATGCACAATAACACCAAAAGGTGGCTGAGCAACCATCTTTCAGGAAGATACTCACATGTCACATTTAATGGCAAGTCATCCAAAAACAAACTCTTTCCGAACGGAGTCCCTCAAGGCTCTGTTTTCTCACCAACACTGTTCAACTTATACATGTATGACATTCCAACACCCATAGGTAATAAGCTTACCTTATCATCATATGCAGATGACATCACTCTAACATCCACCCACAACAACATCGACACCGCTACAAATAACCTACAAACATACATAATCAGTATACAAGACTGGCTCACACACAATAGACTCAAAGTAGCGCCCACAAAATCAGCCATCACCTTGCTAACACAAAAGAACACCAGATAATTCCACAGATTACACTAAACAACACCAACATTCCACACACTCACAGGACCAAAATACTTGGGGTCACATACAACACCACATTATCTTTTGCAAACCATATTCAGGACATTAAAAACAAATGTACGTCAAGACTTAACACGCTTAGGGTACTAACAGGCACAAACTTTGGACACCAGCAGGAAACAACATCATTCATATACAAACAATATATTCGCTCAGTTATGGACTATGCTAGCCCATGCTGAGCACCCATTATCTCAAACACACACATAAACACCTTACAGACAATACAGACCAACGCACTTCGTATCATTACAGGATGTACTCAAACAACACCAATAGAACACCTGCACGCAGGAAACAAAAATACTGAAAGTTAGGGAACATTTAGACATGAGGGGAACACAATTCATGGCAGCGGCGACAACTAACCCACAACACCCTTGCCACTACATGTACAATCATGCACCAACACCTCGCACCATTAAGGTAACACCAGAGAGACATTATAACCAAATACTCCATTCCATACCACACCCCACAGACATCACACAGTACAGAAAACACACACACACACACACACACACACACACACACCTAACCCACAAAGCACTGACACGACTCGGTCCGAATGCGGTCCAAGGTGCGAAACCGCCACCCATTGACAGGTCAGAGACCAGCCTGAGCAGCTCGGATCGAGTTAACTTAGCACGATTCCGATGTGGACATCACCCCAACTTACAGACATATAAACACAGACTAGACAACTCCACAGACGACACCTACTACCTGTGCCAGGACACACCACAAACAATTGAACACATTATGACACTCTAGCACAACAACGAACACAACACAACATCACTAGTGCGCTGAACCTCTGGTCCACTCCGGAGAGGGCGATCGGTTACCTGCGTGCCGCCGGCTTGCTCGATTAGGGTGGGCTGATCGGCTAACCAACAACAACAACAACAACAACGGTACGAAGACTGAGGTCTGGCAGAACTAGAAAAACATCAAAGCGTACATATATTTTGTTTAAAAGATAGATATTGAAAGAGCTTTCCATAGTAGCAAAACAATTAAAATTTAGGCATGATAATCTTTTAACAGGACGTCATTATTCGTACTATACAACGTCGGTTGCAAAAAGACTTAAATTTGTTTGCGTCAACTTTAGCGAAGAAGCCGATTCGGACACAAAAGATGAAGCGTAAAAGATTGGAATTTTGTAAGAAGTACAACGACTGGCCATCGGAAGAATGGAAACAAGTAATATTTTCATACGAAAATACTTTAAGAGTACGATGGTTTGGAGATGCTTCAGTGCAATTGCAAGAAGTTTGTTTTTCTTACCCAAGAACGTTACAATGAATGCTGTAAGGTATAAAAAGCTCTGGAGGACCACTTACTACAGTTTATGGACATTCATGGATGTACCATTTTTATGCACATCAATCCAGTTGAAAACATGTTGGATATAATAAGGATGAAGCTCCAGAACACACATACATCATCATTACCCAAACTTCAAGACGCCATTCAGAAACTGTGGTGCTAAGAAATAACTGAAGAAATGTATCAGAATCTGGTTGATTCAACATCAAGAAGAATTGAAATGGTAATTAAAGTAAAGAGAGATATTTCTAGATATTAAATAAAAGCTTCAATTTTTAGGAAAGATAAATATGAAAGCCTATATAGATGATTTTATTTAAGGATGGACTCTACTTTTGACGGGCATAGTGATACATATATATATATATATAATATTTAGAAGAAATCCAATGACAAGGAGAAATGTAAATGCCATGAAAAGTCTTCTTTAATGCGCAACGTTTCGAGCAATACGCTCATCTTCAGGCTGTTTAATAACAATGTGAAATTAAAATCAATATTGAATGAAAAACAAGACAGAAAATTTCTATAACCTATTCATAAAGGCAAATTTTAAAAGACTGAGAAAAGAGGGTTAAATTCTAAGTTATACAGATTTACATATAAAAATTAAGAAGCTATTTTTAAATACATATAGTAAATGTGAAATTAATACACTGGAAAAATTAACAATAGTACACTGGAATAATGAAACTAACTAACCTTTCACTGCAATTTCCGAGGCTAACTGATTTAAGCAGAGGCAAGACGGGAAAACAAGAGATGGCGAGGGTGATTGGGGAAGGGGGGATTATAAGGAATTGGGGAAGGAGGAGGGATTATAGCAAATTTAGGGGGACGGCTGATGAGTCAACATTTAGAGTAGGGGACAATGTTTTAATGAAAAGCGATTCTAAAATTCTTAGTGAGTTGGGACAAGTATTACAACCAAGAATTTTAAAATTGTCTAAAGTGACATCAGTTTTACATTTTATACTATGTTCCCGAATACTCGAAACTTCTTTTGTTTTTAAAATTTTACCTGTTCGGCCACTTATTCCCATATGCGAATAAAATCTAGCCCTGAGAGAGCGAACAGTGCTGCCAATGTAATTCCCAAGGAGACACCTAGGGCAGGTAAATAAATATACAACACCGCTACGCAACGAGTCAGGGGTTCGATCCTTTGCTGAGAAAAAGCTACCTAAAGACGTTTTATTAATAAATATGATGCGGAAATCAGTATGATAAAAAAATTTCCTTAACAGCTTTGTAAATTTAAGCTTAAATTCCTTATTCAAAGGACCCATTTCAGGTACCAAGAAATATTTTATATCCTTCGGCACTGTAATACATGGAAGTTGAGGGCTATAAACATTATTTAAGAAGGATCTAATTAGTTTGTCTACATATTGAACAGGAAAACTATTATTAGTAAAGTATGATCTTAGATTATTAAATTCATCATTAAGTAAGGTAAAACTAGAGGTCAAATTATATCCTCTGAACAGGAGAGTTTTAATACAAGACATCTTATAGTTGAAATCAGTAAAACTAAAAAAATTCATGCCCAAACCAGTGAAAGTGGGTTTCCTGTAAACTGATGTAGTAATAGAATCACCGTTTTTCGAAATTAAAAGATCTAAAAAGGGGAGGGAGCCATTTTGCTCAGTTTCCATTGTATACGTCTTTAGGTAGCTTTTTCTCAGCAAAGGATCGAACCCCTGACTCGTTGCGTAGCGGTGTTGTATATTTATTTACCTGCCCTAGGTGTCTCCTTGGGAATTACATTGGCAGCACTGTTCGCTCTCTCAGGGCTAGATTTTATTCGCATATGGGAATAAGTGGCCGAACAGGTAAAATTTTAAAAACAAAAGAAGTTTCGAGTATTCGGGAACACAGTATAAAATGTAAAACTGATGTCACTTTAGACAATTTTAAAATTCTTGGTTGTAATACTTGTCCCAACTCACTAAGAATTTTAGAATCGCTTTTCATTAAAACATTGTCCCCTACTCTAAATGTTGACTCATCAGCCGTCCCCCTAAATTTGCTATAATCCCTCCTCCTTCCCCAATTCCTTATAATCCCCCCTTCCCCAATCGCCCTCGCCATCTCTTGTTTTCCCGTCTTGCCTCTGCTTAAATCAGTTAGCCTCGGAAATTGCAGTGAAAGGTTAGTTAGTTTCATTATTCCAGTGTACTATTGTTAATTTTTCCAGTGTATTAATTTCACATTTACTATATGTATTTAAAAATAGCTTCTTAATTTTTATATGTAAATCTGTATAACTTAGAATTTAACCCTCTTTCTCAGTCTTTTAAAATTTGCCTTTATGAATAGGTTATAGAAATTTTCTGTCTTGTTTTTCATTCAATATTGATTTTAATTTCACATTGTTATTAAACAGCCTGAAGATGAGCGTATTGCTCGAAACGTTGCGCATTAAAGAAGACTTTTCATGGCATTTACATTTTTCCTTGTCATTGGATTTCTCCTAAATATTAAATTGAAGCTCTGTAGAAGCAACCCGCATGATTATATATATATATATATATATATATATATATATATATATATATATATAACATGAAGGTAAATGAAATCATGATACATCCTATAGAATATAATATTCTGGGCACTGGAGTCTGGAAAGTAGTTGGATGGGTGACCGTCCTTTTCCGTTACAGAGGTTAAACAACCACACACACACACACACACACACACACACGAGGTGGGAAGAATTTTTTGTTTTGTTTGTTTGCATACTTCCTATGTATTTAGGACCTGCACTTTCTTCTGATGTTTTTATTGCACATATACATTGTAGACTATTTTATAGTGGATAGGGTTACCTTATTGGTAATGGCACAAAGCCTAATCTGTCAGAGTTTAGTATCTGAGTAGTTGGTTAACTTATTTACTCATTTCACGTGCCTTACAGATACCGTAGATGATCCGACTGTGTGCAATAACTCCTTATATCTCAAACACGGAGCGAATTCGGCTGCCATCTTGAAACTTACGTCGAGAGAAAGTTACCCGACAACACCGCTCTACTGTACAATCAGTTTTAAAGTTCCAGTTCATAAATGTAAGTCTTTCAAGAGTTCACTTCATTCAATGGTGATTCCAACTGCAACTAGGCCCGTAGTTAATTCGTTATATGCTCCCTTCAGTCGCGGGAACATCGTTGACGGGTGGTGGTAATCGGTTAGAAAGGCCAGAAAATGGCGCAATGCTCAGGCTAGACCAGTGCCTTTCATTCCGCTAACTCCTGGATTATTATTAACTAGCATTATCTTGAATCTAACCCCCGACCTCAGTGCATTTACTTTGCTTATAGGGAAATTGGGATCACTTTAACATATTGCTTCCCAGTGTTAATCACTTTAACATATTGCGTCCCAATATTTAGGATAAGGAGTATGATGAAAAATGTTCGCTCGAATAAACTGTTTTCTGTATGCCCTTGACGATTGGTTAGTTTAAGTCGTTATATTTTCGTTTAAACTAACGAAAATATCAAGACTTAACCTAACCAATCGTCAAAGCCGTACAGTTGACCTAACTGGGTAGTCAGTTAACATAATGGATCACTTTAACATATTGCTTCCCAGGAACCTCTCTTTAACATATTGCTTCCCAGTGTTAATCACTTCAACATATTGCTTCCCAGGAGGGATCACTTTAACATATTGCTTCCCGAATGCTTTGGGAAGCAATATGTTAAAGTGATCCGGAAATTGTGTTACCCAGTTAGCTAAGGGTGCTGCTGTCTTGGTAACGAATAACAAAATTATCAGCAGAAGACTCGTCACTGCTCCTCACTACCTTCCATTTTTTAGGCTTAACTTGGAAATCCATAACTAATTTTGCAAAGCAGTACAGCGTGTCTTACCGAATACTTAAACTTAAGTTATTCGTGTCAATAAGATTACCCCAAACTTTAAGTTTGTGCATACCTAAAAGACCTTTTCATCTTTAATCTAAAGATTTTCGCTCACCTTCTTCCTTCTGTTTCCTTCCTTTACGTTAAGTGATATCTGATATTAAGTGCTACTATTTATTAAAGGAGAGCTGCAAATAGTAACGTAAGAGATTATTCCTATCACTAAACTATTTTCATAGTTATTACAATGAAATCATTATAATAAGTATACGGTATACCATACATAATACAAGGTGGCCCATTAGTCCAAATCGATTATACGAGTAAAGCGAAAATACAAAAATCAAAGAAAGTCCCGATTGGGACTTATGGGCCACCCTGTAGTTATGCATTCACTCGTGTGCCTCAAAATGAACATCTTGACCAAGTTTTCATGTCTCATCCCTTATTTCAGGGTCTGGATTAACGGGGATCTTAGAACAAGTGGATCTCAGGAGATACGAAGACAACGCCCATCATCTTGGACAACCTTTTTGCGTTGATTATGTCGTAGTAAGTAGAATTAATGATTTATATATGGGGTGTTCCAAAAAATTCAAACACGCTTTAGTAACAGATAGAAAAATATACACTTAGTATAGGTATTATTGGTGTTTATTGTGTTATAAAACAGCAAGAAACGTAACTTACAATATAAACTAACGCAAGTGTTCAAAATGATCTCTATTTTCATCCAAGCACACCTGACATCGAAGAATAACAGAATGCCACACGCATGCATATGTATCATACGATATTGTAGCGCAGGCGTCGACAATATATTGACGAAGTTTCTACAAGGAAGCCGATTTACTGGCTTGACATTGTTCTTTAGTGCACCCCAAAGATAAAAATCTTGGAGCGTAAGATCTGGAGATTTTGGGAAGAGGGCCGGAATATTCAACGGGTCCAGGCAATCTGGTGCCCATGAACGTCCGCTCCCCAAAAATGTATACACACTTAAATCGTTGAGAGAGAGAGAGAGAGAGAGAGAGAGAGAGAGAGAGAGAGAGAGAGAGAGAGAGAGAGAGAGAGAGAGAAGTAAATAAACATCTTTGGTTTTTCCATATATTTTTATTTGATAGTGAACGTCAATAAATAATAGATTTATTGAATGAATATATTTAGAATCATGTTGTTTTCCCCTTTGCATTATGTAAAGCTGACAAACGTTCTGGCATTCCATTGATGATCTTTGCCACTTGTTCTTGAGGACAATCATGGTGTGTATTTACTTTTGTCAACCCTCTGTATACCAACGCTGCTGATATTTGTTTGCGTAAAAAGCCAACGGATAATACTTCGTAACGATCTGATAATAGGCTGCAATTCTCCCTCATCAGTCAGTTTGGTAATCAAAATGTAAGAACGTTTTGGAGATTCCTTTAATAAGTTAACCCTCGTCAGAAACCTTCAATTTACTTACGGTGTTGGAACCATGGGGTCTATATGACCCCGGGTCTAAAATCTTACAAAATGGCCTTAAAGAGTCTGTAATGAAACAATCCCATGACTGAAATATTGTATTTGATATTTGAGAACTTTTAACGAACAATATCTCTTTCAATGTTTTGACCCCCATAATGGTTCCTTATGAGGATTAAAGAGATTTTTATTTTCAGAACGCCGTACCATTTTAAGTACAACTTAAGTACGTTTTCTTTCTTCATTCTGAAGAAAATTGTTGAAGTTTGTGCAAAAATTTGGTACTTACGTATTAACGGGGGGCCACCACATATTGATGATTGGTTAGGTTAAGTTGTAATATTTTCGTTAGTTGAAAATTTCTAATACATCATATTTTTTAAATAGCAATACTATAGACTGGAATAATTACCTCAGAGAAGTGTGCGTAGATGCTCTAAAAGCACGGTCAATTAAGAAAATCGGCGGTGATAATTTAATTGTAGAGATCGACGAAAGCCTCTTTAGTAAACGAAAGAACAATGCCGGTCGTCAACTTCCACAGCGATGGATATTTGGAGGTATTTGTCGTCAAACTAAGGAATGCTTTCTACTTCAAGTTCCTGATCGTACTGCTTCCACCCTAATGGAGGCTATAAAAAACAATATTGCTCAGGGATCGATAATTTACTCAGACTCATGGCCGTCATACATATCGGAACATCTAGCAGAGTCAGGATTTCAACACTAAAGTTAACCACAAGTACAATTTCGTCAACTCGGAAACTGGTACTCACACACAAGACATCGAAAGGCTCTGGGGATCAGCTAAGTGGAGAAATAAAAAGCATCGAGGCACTGCACGCCATCACCTAGAGTCATATCTTGCTGAATTTATGTGGCGACAGTTGGTACATGATCACGATCCATTCAATTCCATTCTTAATGCTATTAAAAATTTTTGGCCTCCAGAAACAAATGTTGTTTCTAATGTGTAACATGTATTAATCATTGTAAATATTTGAAATATAAATCATTGTAAATATTTTAAAAAATATGATGTATTAGAAATTTTCAACTAACGAAAATATTACAACTTAACCAAACCAATCATCAATACGTGGTGGATCCCCGTTAATACGTAAGTACCAAAAATTTTATATTATGTTTACTCTATTCTTCTTCTTTAAAATATTTAATTTATTTGTTACCAAAAAACAAAAATTTATTACCTCTTTTAAAAGATAAAAATCAGGGTAGTGGTTAGATGAGTGACTGTTCTCCGCGTCCAAATGATGTAGCGACCCGTGGTTCGGATCTCACGTAAAGCCGTAGGTCCACTCCGTCACGTGACTTTTCCCGTTACTTAGAAGGTTAAACATCCCACAAAACATCATCATCATCATCGGGATGGTTGGATGTAGGTAGCGGTGCCCCTCAGGGTTCAGTGTTAGGCCTATTGCTATTCGTAATCTACATTAACGACATAGATGTAGGCTTGACCAGTAACGTGTCAAAATTCGCGGACGATACTAAAATAGGCGGTAAAGTTCTTAACATGGACGATAGAAATAGGCTCCAAGACGATGTAAATAGGATTATGGAGTGGACGGATAAGTGGCAGATGCAATTTAACGTAGACAAATGTAAAGTTTTGCATATTGGTTCTCGTAACAACAATTACACATACACGATCGATGATAGACAGTTAGCGAGCGTTGACGAAGAAGTAGATTTAGGCATACGCGTTTCTAAGGATTTAAAAGTTAGGAGCCAGTGCCTGGAGTCTTGCGCAAAAGCTAATAGGATGTTAGGCTTTATAGCGCGTAATTTTGAATTTAAATCGAAGAATATTATATTGCCCCTTTACAAGTCCCAAGTCAGGCCTCACTTAGAATATGCCGTTCAGTTTTGGTGCCCGTATTTGCGTGAGGATATTGATAGGTTGGAAAGGGTTTAGTGACGCGCCACGAAACTAATTCCGTCACTACGCAACAGGTCTTAAGAAGATAGGTTTAAAGAGTTAGACTTGCATTCACTCGAAACTAGGAAATTAAGGGGGGAGCTTATTGAAGTTTTCAAAATCGTTAATAACATCGATAACGTAAATTTTGACAAACTGTTCACTTTCGATAATAGCAATACTCGTAATAACGGATTTAAATTACGTGGTAGGCGCTTCATTACTAACATCGCTAAAAACTTTTTTACGTTTAAAGTAATTGATAAATGGAATAATCTTCACGCGTCCGTCGTGAACTCTACCAGCGTTAATATGTTTAAAAACCGTTCAGATAGGCATTTTAAAAATAACGTTTAACATAATAAAACAATTAGCAACAGGAGCTCTGGGGCTAATGGTCGAAATTTGAGTCTGTTGACGATTAATGCCAGCTTGTGACATGCCAGCAACAAAATTATATTAAAAAAAAAGAAAATTAGACTAACACGAACTTAGATGTAGCTCGTAGCGTAAACTAACCCACATTTTGTTATACTCTTCATACTTTTTTTTTGTTCTTTTCTTATCCTCTCTTTACTTGCATGTCTGTAGTTTGCATGGTATGACAGTGTTTGAGTTCAAACTGTGTTTGCATGGTTTGTAAGCGTTCTTATTTTACTTCTTTTCATCTTTCACCCCTTTCCTATTCTCTTCGACTATTTTTCCAACTTGTCGGCAGTGGCCGGTGGATGACGATGGTGAGTCTTTCTCTCTCTTTTTCTGAATGAATGTTAACCCACGAATGATAGGTTTTGCTACTTACTTAACCCCTTATTCCCTTCTTTTAACCCTCTACTCTCTTCTTTTTCTCGGGCTAACCTTAGAGTGGATCGTAGGGTCTTTGTTAGCCTTAGCGTCTGTAGATCTGTAGATCATCATAATGATAAAAATATGAACATCAGCTTTAATAGCCTACATTTTTGTCATCGAAACATTTTTAAGAATGTAAAGGAAAGTTGGAATTTTTCTTTAACAATATATATGGAAAAATACATAGGATGTGACCATTCGGTATGTATCCTTACGGAATAATAACAGAATGATATGTGAAAATGTTTGTCACTTTCACAGAAGTTTCCGCCTACGAAGACAGGACTTGTACATCACTCACTAATGTGTATTCAGAATGTTGGGTTAGAGGTTATGAATTATTCAGTTATGGAGACCATGTTTTATTTTTTCACAGGCTAACGAATCAGACGAGGGAAACTATTTTTAAACCTTCTGGCCAATACATTTTTGCTAGTATATATATATATATATATATATATATATATATATATATATATATATATATATATATATATATAATATATATACAGGGTGTCCCACAAGTCCGGCATCATAGGAAAAATAATAAAAAAGGCAAAACAAAAGCTTTTATTTAAAGAACGTGCTCAGTATGTCCACCATTGTTTTCAATACACAAATTCAGACGTGATACCCAGTCAGCAAGCACACGGTGAATGATGTCAGGAGTAATGGCGTTACATGCCCCAATAATGCGTTCCCGCAAATGTTCAACACTCCTAATTTTCTCTGCGTATACCAGCGCTTTCAAGTGGCCCCAGAGATAAAAATCTAGTGGCGTGAGATCCGGGCTTCTAGCTGGCCATTCCACAGGCCCTCGACGTCCTATCCAATGACCAGGGAATTGTTGGTACAGGTATTCCCTTACTTGGGTGATGTAATGTGCAGGAGCGCCGTCTTGTTGGAACCATGTTGGGAAATTTCCTTCTTCGTTCAAGACACTGGGAAATGTTTCTTCCTTGAGCATACGTATGTAGGTGCCTCAAGTGACATGTTTATCGAAAAAGAGGGGGCCTATGATGCAATCCTTCCAAATGCCACACCATACCATCACCCGAGATGCACCTTGTTCCTTTGAAGAGGTATACCAGTGAGGGTTGTTTTGAGACCAGTAGCGGGTGTTCTGTCGATTTACCTCACCATTTCCATAAAAAACAGCCTCGTCACTGAACAGAATGGTGGACGAGAAATTGGCATCTGGAGCATATTGTTCCGTAGCCCATTCACAAAATTCCATCCGCCGGTCGGGATCATCTTCGCTTAATTTCTGTAGGATCTGAAGTTTATATGGATGCCATTTGTGAGCCTGAAGAATACGATGGATGCTACTTTTCGACACTCCTGTCTCGGCGGACAATCGCCGAAGAGACTTATTGGGACTTCTGTTAAAATGAGCCAGGATAGCAGTCGCTGTATCATCGTCAGTGGACCTCCTTGAAGGCCCACTGCGTGGTTTATCTTCTATGGATCCTGTTTCCTTAAACTTTGCAACAAGTCTGCTAACACAACTCTGTGTTATTGGCTCGCGGTCTGGATGCAGTCTGTTAAATTCAGCAGCGGCCTCTCTTTGACTCCGATTTCCTATGAGTAGAATTATCTGGATTCGTTCTTCCTTGCTCACAGACATTATGGCATGTAGAAAGAGAAAAATATGAATTATGGTTTGTAGAAATAGAAAAATATGAATTCCTCCTATGATGCCGGACTTATGGGACACCCTGTATATATATAAAGAACGACGCTTGTGTAGAAGAGTGTTCCGTACAAGCGTCGTTCTTTACATTAATTATACTGTGTGTGGTTTGCAGTTATATATATATATATATATATATATATATATATATATATATATATATATATATATATATAATATATATTATATATATATATTATATATAGCACACCGGACAAAAATTAGTCACCCCTAATAGCACCGATAGTAGGAAGTTCAAGGTCACACAGAGGGCGCTGATGTAGCATTGGTAAGTGACAAGTAGCGGTGACGTAGCACACAGGATCAGATCTGTTTCGTGAGGTGGTGAAGAACAAAGCGTGTGTTGGATATAGTCTGCAAAATGGGTCGTGAGGCAGACGTTACTCAGTGGCAAAAAGGAGCCATCGTGTTTGGCAGAGCCCACGGACACAAAATGTCTGAAGTAGCCCAATTTGTTGGTGTGTCAACGCGTACTGTCCAGCGAGTTTACAAAGAGTGGTGTAGTTCGCAATCAACTGACAATCGACGGCGTAACTGTGGCCGGAAAACAATTCTCGACAATAGGGGCCGCCGCCATGTTTCTCGTCTAGTAACTGCAAATCGTTTTCAAACCAGAGAACAATTGCTCCAAGAAACCAATGAGGTTCTCCAGCGACCAATTTCCGAACGGACATTGCGACGAGAACTGCATGCGATGGACATCTGGAGCAGGGTACCACGGAAGAGGCCGCTGTTAACAGCAAGTCACAAATTGGCACGTTATAAATGGGCTCAGAGGCACAAAAACTGGACTGCGGCAGATTGGAAACGTGTAATTTGGTCCGATGAGTCCCGTTTTTGTTTGTTCTCCAATGATGGGAGGCGACGAATACATCGCAGGTCCAATGAAGCCTTTAATCCTGAATGCGTCGAAGGTGTTGTTCAGGCTGGAAACAGAAAGTGGAGCGCAGGAATAGACACCCACGGACTCTGGCGGAACTTCGGGACCGGCTGATGAACGAGCAAATCGATGTTCAGTACATGCACAACCTCGTAGAGTCTCTGCCTCGCCGGATTCGTGCGGTTATCAAGGCCAGAGGCGCCGTCACACGTTATTAGGTACATTCTGAGAGGGGTGACATTTTTTGTCCGGTGTGCTTATATATATATATATATATATTCTCTTATTCACGGTCAAACACCTTTAATCTATGAGAAATACTGAAGCAAAAAACTAATTTTCTTTTTTATACCAGAGTGAAGACAAATAATGAAGGTTAATTTGCGTAATAGCTATCTATTCTTTTAACACTCGAGATTTTCAAATATGAAATTTCATCCATCTAATCGAGTTAAACGACTGATAAGCTATTTACAGAAATTGGAAAAATTCAGAGAAAATGGAAAATGCTGAATTTTAATGACCAACTCAAATGCCTAATATATATATATATATATATATATATATATATATATAATATATTATATATATATATATATATAACCTTTGGTTAACCTTTGGTTAGCTTCCGCCCGAATTGTTCATTCTGACGAAGGTCAAGCTTTTCACTCCACCTTAGACCTACAGTTTAACGTGGAATCCGAACCACGCCCCATCAGCAGCCCAGCGTCTTAACCACTAGGCCACCTAGGGTACCCATTTATCTACCAACCACTTTCTTTATTGTGTGGAAGGATGAACAGCTGGGTTTTGCTGCGCGCCGATTGCCGTCGGGTCTCGAACCCGGGGCCGATAGTTTCGTAGTCAGCGACGCTAACCACTACACCACTATATATATATATATATATATATATATACCGGGTGTCCGAGAATTATCTGTACAATATTTGGCTGTTATTAAAAGTCAACCATGAAGTGTAGAAATTCCAGTGTTGTCCCATTTTACAGAGAAACTCATTAAGTTTTTTCTGATAACAAGTTTTGACAAGTTTTTTCTTTTTTGTACGCGGGTGACAGACATTGATGATTTAAAAGCAAGAATCACAGCTGCTATTGAGCGAATTGATGTGGATATGCTGCAGCGTACATGGCAACATTTGGATTATCGATTGGATGTTTTGCGAATCACTGATGGTGCACATATCGAATGTTTGTAACAACCTTACTTTAATAAAAGAAACTTTTGAAAATACAGATTCTAAATAATCTTGTCTAAGAATTTTACGTGTGTTTTCAAGAATTTTATTAAAAGATGAAATTGTACAGATAATTTTCGGACACACTGGAATTTCTAAAAAACTTGTCAAAACTTAGTATCAGAAAAAACTTAATGAGATTCTCTGTAAAATGGGACAACATTGGAATTTCTACACTTCATGGTTGACTTTTAATAACAGCCAAAACTTGTACAGATAATTCTCGGACACCCTGTATATATATATATATATATATATATATATATATATATCAGTGGCGTGCGGTGATTTTTCGTCAAGGGGAAGCAATTCAAGCAAAAACAACAAAGATTATATAAAATAAAAATAAAATTTTAAAATACTCGTATACAGTATAATAAAAACAAAACACATATAATCATCTACTTACTTTACTTATAGGTTAATTCTATTCTTCTTTCTTTTTTATTAAATATATCTATTATTTCTTCGTAAAAGGCATCGGTTTTCATATCCTTAAGAAGCTTTTTCTCAATTGAGATTAAAGCTAAACTTGCAAGCCTTTCTTACCCTTGCGCATTTCTAGCGTAGTTACATATTCGCTTTAAATGAGAGAATGACAGCAGACAGCACGTAAAGTTGCCAGATATTTCAAGAAAATTAACTATAAGATCTGGACAGCGATTTCTAAATTGCTTCCTTTTTGACATATGGAAGGATAAAATAACGATAAATATATTCTTTTTCGCTTAACATGGCCATGGAATTTTTTAGTAGAAAAACTATATATGAAACTTGTTGTATTCAATAAATACTACATTATTAAACATTAAATGAGTTTTTAGAATGGAAAGAAACAATTTGTAACAGTAAAAAAAAAGCGAAAGTCATTGGGAAAAAGGATGCATTTCGTCAATTGTTGTCCAACTCGAGATTTTTTGCGTCGGCTTTCTTAAAGGTTTTTGCACGAACGGCAACCAATGTATATACTATGTATCCACCTGATTACCAAACAAATGCTATAAATAGTATAATAAAATGATTTTGTACAAATTATTAACACATATTGAACTGTTTAAACTTTAAAGTATAATACAGCATTTTCTTCTTTCTTTGAATAGGGAAGCATTGCTTCCCTTGCTTCCATGGACCGCACGCCACTGATATATATATATATATATTATATATATATATATAGGGTGACGCAAATGTCCCGCATCATAGAAATTTTCAGTGTTGATTATAATATATTATTTTTTCTTTCAGGTAGGGGATGGCTGCGAAATTAACAATAGACGAGAGGGTGAGCTTGGTTTTACTTTTAATGTATGGAATACTAGGTACAACAAATCGATGATCGGTACAGAATTTAAATTCTGTATCGATTCATCGATTTGTAGTACTTGGTATTCCATGCATTAAAACCAAGCTCACCCTCTCTTCTATTGTTAATTTCGCAGCCATCCCCTACCTAAAAGAAAAAAATAATATATTATAATCAATACTGAAAATTCCTATGATGCGCGACTTTTGCGCAAAATAAAATTAGCTTTAATGGATTCATTTTTAAAGTACACTTTTTTTTTTTTTTTTTTTTTTTTAATTTCATAAAAAATATTAATTATTTGAAATGTGTAATTAAATTAATTGGGGGGGGGGGGGGGGGGGGGGGGGGGGGGGGGGGGGGGGGGGGGGGGGGGGGGGGGGGGGGGGGGGGGGGGGGGGGGGGGGGGGGGGGGGGGGGGGGGGGGGGGGCCTCGGGTCGATACATAATCTGGACGCGAAGGACGGTCTCTCATTCAACTACTTACCAGACCAATGTCGCTTAACTTCGCTTATGGACGGGAAACATTGTTGCGACACTGGCCATGGCGTAGCCCTAAAAAATCAATTGATTTTAAGATATGGATACGAATATAAGTTCCTTTTGCGTTTTTTGTAAGCGAGTTTCCGTCATCCCCCCCCCCCCCCCCCCCCGAGTCGTTCAGACTGTAAACAGTTGTATTGCGGGCAACTTTTCACTTGGAAGTACGCCACGATTGCTTAGTTTTCATGTATTTGCAATTTGAATCATCCGTAAAATCTGCCAGCACCCGTAACTCAATGGGTAACACCGTTTCCCTATAATCGAACTGAAAACACTAAGGTCGGGGGTTCAGCTCCCGATGATGTTGGTAATAATAATCGAGGAGTTAGCCCAATGAACCGCATTAGCCGACCTGACCTATATTATATACTCTTACTTTCTAAAAATATTTTAACATTTCGTTTGACGACTAACATTTTTTTGCTACCAATGATACCCCATATTTAAATTTAGAAAATGCTATTTATTTATTTACTATAAGCATATTTGGGTATACGATAAAAGAAAACGATAATTTTTTTTCTGAACAATTCTTCTTTCGGACTCACTGTTTTAACTGTAGATAAATTACAGCATTTTTTAATGCTTCAAAAAGGTATGAAAACAACGTAAAAATTAATTTATTCAACGATTTAAAGTTTGTGTTTTGAACTCTCTTATTTTAGGATAGTTTTACTGTAAAGTTTGTTCCTTACTCTGTATTATGCAACTCGCCACCCACCGTAGCCTGTTCGTAGTTAGTAATCTAGTAATCGAACGGTACTGGATTCGTGTCTCTGCTAGAACTTCGGATTTCAGCGACTCGGATGCATCTCTCGATCTTCCTTGAGGGGTGGAGTGAAGATAGGGGGTTAGTGGTGGTTCGAATTCCCCAAACATGTTTATTATTTTTTGTATATCATTCAAAGAAAATGCAACTTTTTCCGTAACAATTTTATATTAATTATGTTAATTAATATAATTAAGAATAATTACATTACTTATAACTAATTTTATTAATGATATAATTATGAATAACATAATTCCTTTGATTAATATGAAATTGGGATGATTGAAAAAGTGTAATTTTCTTTGAATAATAATAATTATTCGAAAGGGCCAGAAACTGGCATAGTGCTCAGACCAACTAATGTAGCCCATTGCACTACCTCGCAAATTATTATTATTATTATTAGCATCATCAGGAGTCGAACCCCCGACCTCGGTGTCTTCACCTCGCTTATGGGGAAACGGTGTTTACCGACTGAGCTACGGGCGCTGACATTTTCTTTGAATGGTATGGATAATTAACAAACTTATACAGAAACTAAAATAACAAAAATTTTAACTTTAATTTATCTGTATTTATTTATTTATGAAGAAAGATTGTTCGTAAGACATGGCCATTGGCCAGTTTCATAATGAAAGGGCAAAAAGGGAAAGTCTGCTACATGCCGTTTCAGGGCCATGGCATGTAGTAGACTTTCCCTTTTCACTTTTCATATGAGGGGTCGCGCGTCTTAAGGTACCTAAGCGCCACCACAGGCGAAACCGTGTTTTTGATGGATATCACTATTTTCACCCTTCCTCTATCGCGTGGTTTGGGTTATAATGACCTTACGACACTAAAAGTATGGTTGAAAACCTTATGAAGCGAACTACTTTTTTCACTTCTATCGTCAGCCAAAAGTTCACCCAAAGTTCGGCATAATAAGAAAATCAAAAAATTAAAAAATATATATATAAAATATGAAAATCTATTCCATAAACTCATCATCTTCATTAGCATACTTAGAACTCTAATTTAGCCAAAAATGAACGTTCTAGCTCAATTAATAATAGATACTATTGCCAGAATATTGCTGAACTTTGGAGGCGATTTCTGACGAATTTTAATTTTGGCGCTTAGGTACCTTAAGACGCGGGATCCCTCATATATGTATATGAAAATATACTTTCAGTAGGTAAATAAAATAGCACTTAATACAGTTATTACTTTTTTACCCGTTCTTCGGCTAGTTTAGAGTGGATTTTTTGTGTCTTCCTTATCCCGTATGTAATAATGTACGTGGTGTATTAATGGTACTTTCTTTAGGTATGGTAGAAATGAAAACTAAAACGGTTGAAAGCCTAAGTAATTTCAAACCAGTGCCCGTAATTCAGTGGGTAACACTGATTCCCTATAATCGAAGCGAAGACGCTGAGGTCGGGGGTTCAACTCCCAATATGGTGCTGGTTAATAATAATCGAGGAATTAGCGCAGTTAGCGCAGTGGACCGTTTTATCTGATATAAATATCGCACATCCTAAAAGTAACGTGTAAGAAAATCTTTTCTAATTCGATACCGACTTGAACAACTGACGAACCGAAGTATAATTTACGTAAATAGAAGTTCTATTTGCGATACTTCTCATTCATGAGTTCTGGGTGTCGGAGCAATATATAAAAATAATTAGGGACAACTACAGAAATGTTGATAAGAGGATTGCTTTGCATGACCATACTGCAAAATCATTTCGACAGATATTTAGTGGCCTAAATATATCAAAGTCAGTTGTGTATCGAATCATATAATAACACAATTGCAATGGCACTGTCGTAAACAGGATGCGTAGGAAAGTAGGGAGAAAGAGGATAGCTAGTGCGAGAGACGACTCAAAACTTATAAGAATTTGTAAGAAAGACCCAAGGAAGTGACGTTTTCCTGGGTCTTTTTTTTTTATACATTCTTAGAGTGTTGGATAGTTTTGGTGTAAACATTTCTATAAGAACAGTGAGAAGAAAGGTTAATTAAAGAACGTGACATGGACTGCATTCCACCACCTAAAACACCGCTGTTAAAAGCAACGATGCGTGCAAAGAAGCTGCAATGGGCGTGAAAGTGTAGAGAGTTTACTGTAGGTGACTGGAAATAGATAAGGTGTCGGGAATGTACACGTCTTTTTTAGAAAAAGTCATGCAAAGTTTGTGGTTCATTTTCAGGAACGGTCGAGACCAGTGGCGCGGCAAGTATTCTGAAGTTCGGGGGGTTGCCCCCACAGTTTTAAAGTTGTGGTCACAGTCGCCCCGCGGCCCCCCCTGTTCCCGCGTCCCTGGTCCAGACTATTCACACACACACACACACACACACACACACACACTTTGTAATCGCCTCTAAAGAATATAATTAACGTTACCTACTAACTCTTTGTTGTTATAAGATACTGGGCACCCACTTTACAAATTAAAAAGTACTACAGCTATGAATAGCTTTTCATGTTCACATTCATGTGCTCATTGTTTGGGGTGTTGTTTTTGCGTTTCCTTGAGACATGTTTGAATTTGAATTTCTACCGATGAGTCTCATTTTCTGGCTTCCAGTGTTCGAACACCTTTCGTAAGGAAAATGAAAGGTGCCAAGAGATCAATTATTCACCTGTGTTGCACATTGAAGCATCCTGAAAAGGTTATGGTTTGGTCCTACTTTGGAATCCATTGAATAAATTTGTTTTTGTGAATAAAATGATGAATAGCCAAAAATATATACCGATGTTGAAAGAAACGTTGTTGACCCTCGCTAACGACTGGTTTGGACACAGAAAATGATTGTCTGAAGACAATTTGGCACCATGTCATACAGCAAAGTTTAATGTACTGAAAACAACAGTGAAATATGAGATTGGCCCAGAAACTCAGAAGATCTGAAACCAATCGAAAAGCTTTCGTCAATTTTGAAGAGATGAATGCCAAAACGAAGACATTTCAACGAAGAAAAAACTTACAAGACGCCTTCGTGGGTGTTTGCTGAGTGACCCAGAAATTACCAACACTTGTAAATCATTGGTAGAGTAGATGGCAAACTAGTTAAAATATAAAAGCAAAAGATGGTTATGTAAAGTATTAGAATAAAATTACTTCCTCCCCACCATACTTTTATTTCAGTCCTAAATAAAATATAGATCCAAAATTTTCATTACACTATTGTGTAACTACTATAAAATTTAGCGCCGCTAACGCTAACGCTAAGCATTTCAAGAGCGCCGCTAACGCTAATTTTGTCACTAATTTTTTATGAAACCACCCCAATTTATATATGTTCTGCCTTCCGTCTGTAACAGGCAACAACATGTTTTGCTGAAAGCAGAGCAGTGGATATACATAGTCTGCCCAACAAGTTGCAGCTTACAACCTCTACATGCTGATGTCATGATCAACTTGCAGTTAGTGCTGCCTCAGTCTTTTATTATGGAGATTGCAGTCAGCGAGCCAAATTTTAATACAAGTGGTTTTGAAAAATTAGCGATTGACTTTCACTAAACACTTAGCGCCGCTATCTGTTTCGCTAACAATTTTGAAAATTAGTGGCGCTAATCCCAGCACCTATATATATATATATATATATATATATATATATATATATATATATATATATTATCAAATTACTCTAAATTCTAAATTGCAAAGTATACATCGTATGATATTGTAAAGTGGTATACACTATCAGTAAAACATGGGAAAAGCAAATAAAGCCCCCGCCAAAAAAACAAAAGCAAAAACAAAACCACGTAGATAACCCTGTGTCCAACAACAAAGGAGCTCTTGTCAACCCTACTCTGTGCATACTACTTCAGGTTGAAAATTACATAAATAATTAAATAACCCGAGAAAATTATTTCTTTCAGGTATTGTCAGAAAAAACAGACTCCGTTCCAAATGAAAAACAATGCGGTCCCTGGTCTATCACACCAGGAAAACCTCTCTCTCGACTAGGCTACAACAGAGCTCTGGTTGGCTATTGCCCGCATTCTGACACTCTGGAAAATGCAGAAAAGTGCCATGTAAGTCGTGTGATTTATTTTGGCCGGTAATTGTTATTCATTTTTCTGATTCTTAAGATTCACTTTCCAAGCCCTCATTTCCAGTGTTGAAACAAAGCAACTTGTGAAATTCCAGCAAAATTTTGAAAAAAGTTTGTTTTTATTAAACTTTTATTTTCCAGATCTAGTAGGATGTTGCCATGAGTTTTGGACCATGGGTAGTATTCATATTAATAGTAATAATGTTTAATTTGGTGGTCGTAATGTAATTTTATGACTTTATTATACATAAATTAATTTTACCCCTTTATAAAGTGAATTAAAGGAAGATATTTAAAAAAACTCATTTATCTTATAAGACATTAAAAAGATTTATAATGTATTTATTAAAAAGAAAATAAGTTTACGCCTATACAGAGCTCGTAATTAATATGAACATATTTTACAGGTACCGGTAACAGAAATAAAAATAGTTGTGTCAATTGGAAGGGACAATCAAGAGATTTGGAGAAACGTTACATGGGGACCCCACAAAGGATTTACATTCGTCGTAACGGCTTATAGTTACCCAATAAAAAGTAATTTTAAAAGGCCAATTTTGTTATCGTAATTGCTGTAGTGTAAACCAATGTTTCTCAAATCTTATAGAAAACGAGCCTCATTTGTGAATTACAGACAATTCTTGGGCCTGATTTACATCATACGCCTTTTTATAATGTTTTTCCTTTTATAGTGAACAAAAAATTAATATCATACAGTTTTAGAAATGTACCTTTTTTAGTGAATTCTTAAAAACTATGGTTTATATGTACGGATTTTTAAAATGTTTTTGTCAGTAGCTTAGGTTCAAACCAGGGAGGAGTTTATTTATGGGAGGTACTGAGGACAATAGCTACAACTTTAGTGCCTATTCCATTAGAATTAAAATTGACGAAAAAAAGCACAAATACAGAAAACGGCTCTGTAAAAGAAAAACATTCCAGTGTAAGACAGAACATACTGTACTGTACAATTTAAAAAATTGTTTATCTGATTACACCGCGCCTCAATTGAAACTTCTTCGCACCTCACAGTTTGAGAAACACTGGCGTTAATTACTGCTGTTGACTTAATTACTACTGTTGACTTTTTGTTACCTTAATTACTTCTATGATTAATGCTTTAGGCATAGGCCTAAAAATCACTTTTAGCCCTACGCTTTCATAATATTGGTGTTCAGAGTCTGTTTTTCTTGTAATTTTGTATAAGTTAGCTTAGTAAGTACTCATTTGTCATTCTGAACAGACGGTGAAAGCGAATGTAGAGATGGGTTGCGTTCATGCAGTCAAGCCAACGCTCCGGGTGCGCGTTTGGGGGTGTATCACTGCGTCCACAACTCATTCTGGTGTGATGATCATGTAAACTGCGGTTCCCTCAAAAATATTGACGAAATTGAATGCTCTAGAAAAGGTATGACTATAAAATACTGTAGCTCTGTTGTAAGGCTTCAGGCAGCCTCTAAATTTGAGGTCCAATCTTACTCTGGATTCCTAAAGTTATTTCCTCAAGGGAATGTGATCTGGGTTTGAATCACTTTATTTCTTTGAATTTCTTTCCCTTTGGCCTTTGTTCTTTTTTTCTGCTGTGCCTCCACCTCTCCATTTTTTTAAAATTTTCTTCTCTGCAGCTTCACTGGGGTTTAGATATCGGATTGGAGTTACAGTTGTCTTTTTTTGTATGGAGTATTGGCTCCCCAACTCCATTGGTCAAGTTTCTCATAAAACAAAAGACTACATGAGTCTAGGGCGGGTCGTACTCAGGTGACAACATGAATCTGAAGGAAATCCTACCATCAGGGGTGTCTAAATTATGTGTTTTTACATGGGGAATTCAAATATGAGCTTTTTTGGATAGGATAACTCTAACCTACATCATTTTGTATTTCTAAATTGCCAATTTTACCCTTTTGAACCCCTTTATAATATATTAAAAGATATAAGGTAAATCATTTATATTGACAAGGCCAAATCAACTTTACATATATTTATTAATAGGTGAACTGCATGTATATCACTGGATATAATTACAAAGATCATTCTCCTGACATCTTGAATTTTGCCAGGTTGCACAAATCCTGCTTTGACTCAGACTTGGACATCAGCTTCCTGCTGGTCTCCTGAGCCCTGATCCCTCCATCCCTCTTTTCCTGTGAGAAGTACTTAGCAGAAGCCTCAGTCACCATTTTAACAACCCTCTCAATGCTTGTGTGTGGCAAGGCCAGTTGCGCACCTCCATGGGGGTGTTGATGAAGTTTTTCACCTCTGAGGTGCTTAGAGAGCAGGTGAGAGGTGGCTCTGACACACCTTCTGACCAGCTGATCAAGTCACCGATGCTGGAAGCATCACAATTGATGTCAGGTGTCCTTCTGCTCCTAACAGAGGAGTCCCCCAGCTGAGTGTCCGGGTCCCCCTCTCCCCTGATGGCCAGGATTCTCTCCACTCCTTCAATCCTCTCCTTCTGATCCTCAGAGCAGAGTAGTGTTTGGAGGATGACTTCACTGTGGGCATACCAAGCAGATCTTCTCACAGTTGGCATCACAATATCCAGCACCTCCTTCTCTGGGACTTGAGGCAGTCCAGCTGAAAGAGGATGTGCCTAGGCCCTTCGATCCAGGAGTGCTTGACCTTCACGTTGAACAACATGGGTAATACACTCCAATGATGAATTCCACAATGAATTGCAGAATCTTCAGGTTCTTTCCTTTAAGTCCGTGCTTTGACACCCAGAGCCTGAGAAGTCTGTTCGCTGTGGTGAGCCAGCGGCTGTGGTTTACTGGTCCTATCTCTAACAGAGCCAGCCCTGCAGGAAGTACTCCATCCCTGACTGCACAGACAATTTTATAGCCATAGTATTGATCAGTTGAGAGATCTTGAATGACCTTGTCAGGAAGCTTGATCAGTGGAGGGCCAACAGAGATTCGGGTGAAGTTTGGATTGATATCAAAGTCTGTAGCAGAATCAAGGAGCTTTCCTATTGGCCCGGATAATTTTTTGTCTGACAGAGTAGGGCCATCGAGGTCAACAATGAGATGGCGCAGGGGAAGTTCAACAGTGTGCAGGTTGCACACCAGCCAGACCAGCTTTCTCCCTAGGTGCAGCTCCAGCTTCCGCATTACTCCAGCTTTCACACCAGTGTTGACATTTGTTGAGTCTCCTCCAATGGCCAACAAGGTCTTAGCATAACCCCTCTCTTTCAGCCAGGCAAACAGGACCTTAGCAATCTTCTCCGCATGTGACTCCTCTTTAGTTGCTTTCTCTGGGGTAAAGTGGAACAGATAGTAGCTGCCAGGCTCACTAACAACACTATAGTGTTCTTCCTTGATCTTTGCGGGAAAAGATTGGTCACTGCCCTCAGCTTCCATCATCACATTGGTCAGGTCAATCCGCCCATCAAAGAGGATGCAAGAGATCCCCCCCTCCTCCCTGCACTTCTTCTCGAACTGTTCCCCCAGCTCTCTCATCAACTTCTCCTGTGCTCTCTTGACCTTTCTTATCAATCACTTTACTTGTATTGTCTTCTGTGATGATTCCTGCGTCAATCAGAGCTGCTGTTGCTATCGCTGCAGTTGGCCTCAGCCCTATGCCATACCTTACACTAGCAAGGGCAATGTTTTGAATCTCATCATAGTTTTTCTGTACCTTTGCCGAAGCTGCTGGCTCAGGGTCAGTTTGAGGGAAGAGCTCAACTTCAGGAACAAACTCATCTTCATCACCACTTCTCTCCAATTCCAGATCCTCATCACCATCTGCCAAAAATCTCTTAACATCCTTCCTGGCTGCCTTCTCTGCTACTGCAGCACTTTCCTCCTTGCTCCTTCTCCTTTTCTCTGCCTTCCTTTCCATCCACTGCCTTTTCAATGTCCTCACCTGTCTCTTGTGCTCTGGTAGATCAGGACCCCCTATTTGGTGGGGTCCCTTACTTCCAACCTTCTCTTTCTGTCCCTTGATGTAGGCAAGATCTTTCACAGGAATCTTTTTCTCTCTGCTGCAGGAACAGTTAATGTGGGCTTGGATAACACAGCCCTCACAGCCTCCCCCTGAAATATGAAATATTTCATATACCAAACTGTATGATAATTACAATTAAGTGGAATGGCACACCTTTTTATTTGAGTATTTAAATATTATTATTATTATTATATGAATTACATTATATGTGTTTATATGAATTAGTTAGAACAATGCTCTATGAGAGATAACGTGAGCAGCCATGATAGAAAACGTGAGAAGACATATTCTGGGGTAACTACAATAGTAAAATATTCAACAATTTAATAATAATCAACTGCAAAATGATGTAGGTTAGGGTTATCAGAATTAAATATTTTCTTCAGAATTGTGTTCTATACACCAAAATATGTCATTTGAACACCCCTCTCCATTGATTTAAAAAAAATGCATAGTATGACCCGCCCTACTACATGACCTTTATCTTTGAAATTTACTTCCCTCCATCAACGAAGTGCATCGATGGAATATTGCGGAATTTGTTTTCTGTCATTCTATAGCTCCTAACTTTTTGAGCATTTGAAGTAGTTTTTCCTATCTAATTCCCTGTATGTTCACTAGCTGTCACGGAGGCTTATCCACTGTAATGTACATGAATCCGGTTTCTCATCCGCTCCAGTGCGGACGAGAAACGGGATTCCTCGCATGTGATAGTAACCTAAGATTGTTGCTGACTTATTGGAAGTCGTACATTATAATGACGGAGTAGATCGTCCAGAGATCGAGAAAATTTTTTCGAATGCAAAATGTTTCGACGAAAATGTTTGGACCTTAAACAAAGACGACGAAACATAAAACAGACAATAAAGTTAAACAAATCAATTAGCCATTTTTAAGATTTTCTCTTCTCCCCACAAATATGTTGTTAAAATGGAATATTCACATAAATACACCATGTTTTCCCATTTAGTATGAATCAGAGTTAAGCCATAGTGTTCACCCCATGAAATATGAGGTGGAAGTATGGAAATACGTGATACAAATTATATTGATTGAAACTTAAAACAATAGAACGATCCAAGTTAAGTGTTACTCCTCAACTTTGCCACCATACATCGTTGCTCGTATTTCACATTCTAAAATGGAAATAATTTTTATTTGTACATTATTAACTTTAAAGTGAATTAATGTTATTTACAATCAAAGTGAAACAGTAATTTAATACAATTCTACTCATTTTCTTTTCATTATATATATATATATATATATATATATATATATAGCTACTTTAAATATGATATAATACCTATTTCTTGTAGTTTCATCTAATTCATATACAAGTGTTTTAATTGAAATTGAACCTAACTTTTAAAAAATATTAAAAGTAAAATTTCAAAACATTAAAATATATTGTTTCTTTAAATTGCGAAGGAATATGGGATGGGTTGGTAACTGTTGTGATTGGCCCTTGGATGGGAGCGTCCATGTTTCTCCTCCTGGTGTTTTGTGGCGTTTTGTATTGGCGCTCATCCAAGTTAAGACTTTTACGAGAATCACAATCTAACAATCAAGAAATTAATTCCTACGCTGAATCCTACGAACTAAGCTCCAATCTCTCCTCAGCCCATCATATGGCTATTCAGGTGAGTGATGCCAAAGCATGTTAATGTAGTTTAAGTTTTTTAATTTAGTATTAGCGTTTTATATTTTGTTAAATAATTTTTTTGTTTTATTTTAGGTACGAGTGGTATGCAACTCAAATCACCAGCATCATGGTTCCAGAGGAGTTCTCCAACCTTGGAAAAACGACCTCCCTCCCTCCTACGAAACACTGTTCCCTCAGGGTCCTCCTCAACCCTATTCTCCAATCACGAGTATCACTGCTACGGTAGCTCAAAGTACCTCCGGAAGCACTGTTAGCGCCGTCGGTGTCAACGTTTCTTCAACAATGTCTTTGCCATCAACGGTTGTTACGACATCTGGACCGAGCAGTCTTCAACCTTCAAGCGAAACTTCCACGGTTACAAATACAGACGTTTCTAGACCTCCAAATGACATCACTTCCATTATTGATTTGAACGTTACGAGCAATAATTTTCAACCTTCGCTCGTTGCTAGATCATCTGATACGAGAAGTGTTTCTAGCGTAGATGCGACAATTACCGCGGCTAATACCCAAACAAGCGTAACTTTAACACTTACTCCCAGCCGCCATATGAGTGGCGATAATCAGTGCGTGACCACTCATTCTAATGATATACCTAATTCTCAGCAAAGAAGAGAAAATTCTGAGCTTCCTGAATCACCTATTTTCCCTGACAATGATAAGAATATCACTGAATTAAATAGTATTACTGAAAACAATTCTGAATCACAACAGGAGCAAACTTCTCCAACAGAAAATAGTTCTGTTAAACCTTCCGATGAAAGTAACTACTTGTCTGGAAGTTGAAAGATTCATATTTTCACTGATATAGAAAATAAATAACTCTTGTACTAGTCAGTAAACACTAATTGTTGTGTGTGAGGTTCCTATTTGTCCCTTCTCTTTGTAACTTGAATTACATTAAAATTAAAACTGGAATTAGTGTTCCAAATATTAGAATACATGAAAATATACCAAGTCATTGAAGTAGCCAAACTTTATTTTTGAACGTAATAAACATTTTTTTCCAGTTTTTGAAATTTTTTCCTGTTCTTTTTTTTATTTACATTAAATTAGTGGTTCCCAACGTTTTTCTAGCGGCGGCCCCCGAAACGGCCCCCAAATTTCTCGCGGTACTCCACCGACTTAGACCTCCAATAACGAAAGTGGAACCAACTAGATACTAGATTACCTTTAATGGTCCACTAAACTTGCTTTTCTAAGCAGAGTTTCCTAATAATTTTTTCTTATTTAATCTTTCTTTCATTTCTGTTGATTATTCTGACTTACTGAACTATCTCGGCCCGCGGCACCCCTGTGACTTTCCAACGGCACCCGGTTGGGAACCACTGCCTTAAATTATACATAACCTTGCTGGAATAAAATGAGGACGTATACAAAATATCAGAACATACGACTGAAAGACTAATCTGGCATTTGTCGACGTACGTCTGAATTCCAAGAAATAGTATCCTCTCTTGAGAACTACCTCCTTCTGTTGTTCCATCAAAGAAAATTCCATTTTAGCACGTATGTGCTGTAAGATTGTGCAATATGTCTAACCTCATAATACACCACTCAGTAAAAGAGAAAAAGGGTTAGGAGTTCTGCTTTGGGCTCCGAGAAGCTCATACATACATGAATTCTACGGAGCACGCTTGGGAGTATTTTCATCACTAACTCAGGGAAACAAATCTCCTCCCACATCTATATAAAATTCAGAGGAAATATCGATTGAATTTGTCCACATTTGGACCATAGCGTTCTCCAGAATTTCATGGTATCGATATCACTATGTCTAAGCCCATCAAGGGGCAGATGGAAACCCTACAAAATACTGATTGCGTGTGTTTACTGATCATATCTTCTTGAGATACATGCGTGTTAAAAATAAAATTGTATTTGGACGGTTCCTTCTATTTAAGTATCTGATGTCTTGACTGGTCATAGACAGGGCTCCAATTGAGGGAGGATGACATCCCCCTTGTAAACTCAGAGTCAAACAACCATCCTCTTATTAACTACATAAAATACGCTTTAACATCAACTTAAAAATCATATATATATATATATATATATATATATATATATAATATATATATATATATATATATATATAATATATATATATATATATAATTTTTTTTTTTATTTTTTTTCAGATTTACCGCCGATTCGTACCTAAAGAGACGGTACATATCTCGGCGAGGCAGTGAGTGGGTGATGTCACTGTGCTGGGGCGGTAGACTAGGGGAATGAGTAAGGGTCAGTCGATGGATAATGGGTAGGAGGGGTACGGTTTCAGATACGATGGAGCAGATGGGAGTGAGTAAGGAAGAGGAGAACGGCTTCGCTGAAAAGTGGGGGCCGTCGGCGAGTATAGATCGTAGGCAGTTGGGTATGGGGTTTTCGGCCGAGAGAGGGAAACACCTGCGACGGAGAGCGGCCAACTTTGAGCATTCCACCAGAAGGTGTAAGACAGTGATAGGGGTATGGCAGGTAGAGCAAAGCGGGGCTGGCGATTTCGCCATAAGGTGTCCGTGGGTGATGCGGGTGTGACCTATGCGGAGACGGGCTAGGATTACTTCTTTATGGCGGGACCGGTGGAATGAAGAAGCCCAGTGTCCTATTGCGGTTTGATCGTGTGGAGTTTATTTTGTGTGGCCTGGTCCCATTCCCGCTGCCATATGGAGCGGAAGTGGGAGCGGAAAGCCGGGAAGAAGTCGGAGAAGGGGAGGGGTCGGGAGGAGGCCGGCAGCAAGCAGGCCGTCTTTGCTGTGCGGTCCGCCGCCTCGTTACCCTGGATGCCGACATGAGCCGGGACCCAACAGAATGCGATTGTCTTATGTTGGAAGATCGTTAAAAAGTGGAAGGTCTGCTGGATGGTACAGACGAGCGGGTGAGGGGAGTTAAATCTTTCTAGGGAGAGAAGTGCACTTTGGGAATCCGAATAAATGACAAAAGAGCTGGCAGAGTGGGTGCGCACAATATCGAGGGCCTCCGTTATGGCGAAAAGTTCCGCCGAAAAAACGGAGGCCTCGCGGGGCAGGCCGACGCTCCGGGAGAGCGGCTGGGACAGAATCACCGCTGAGGAGGCCACACCAGCTTCCGAGCGGGAACCATCCGTGTAAATGGCGATTGCGTCCGGGTGTTGGGTTGCGTGTTCGCGGAAAAGTGACCTGTATATCATGGCGCTCGTGGTAGTCTTCGGTAGGGAACACAGATCTTTGCAGAACTTGATAGGGGTTAGGATCCAGGGGGGGTAGATGCTGAATGAAATGGGGATAACTGAGGGGGCGGGCATGTTGAAAAGATCAAGGAAAGAGCGGACCGCTTCAGTGAAGTGCCAGCTCCGTCCCTGAGGTGGTAGTTCTAAAACCGCCGTGCCCAGAAGCGAAGAAGGTAGCCTCTGTGCACGGAGGTATGTCCGCATGAGGAGTAGACCCCGTCGGAGGGCGAGAGGGAGATGATCACATTCCACAGAGGCTGGAGGCTGGGGAGGAGCGGAAAGCACCGGTGGCGAGGCGGAGGCCTCTATTAAGTACCGGGTCCAGGATACGGAGGCGGGCGTTGGAGGCTGAACCATAAACTGCGCTACCATAGTCCAGCTTCGACTGTACTATGGAAGTATAAAGGCGAAGAAGAGAGCGTCGATCTGCACCCCATGTGGTGTGAGAGAGGTGATCCAGGAGAGCGAGGGGGCGTCGAAGGGATTGCTTTAGGTGCTTGAGATGGGGAACCCAATTGAGCCGTCGGTCTAGGGTCATGCCCAGAAAACGCGTGGAGGGTACCACCTCAAGAGGACTGCCGTATAATGTAACAGAGGGTAGAGGAAGGGTTGTGGGTCTTCTTCTACTGAAGACCATACACTTGGACTTAGGGATGGAGAGGCGGAAACCCACCGACGTCGCCCACCTCTCCACCCGGTAGATGGCGAGCTGCATTTGCCGTTGAACGACAGACGGTTCTCGCCCTGCGAAGTAGATTGCAAGGTCATCCGCGTAGATGGAAGAGCGGATTGTGGGTGGAAGGCATTGTGAGACCGTGTTCATCACGACAGAGAAGCAGAGAACACTGAGGATGCTTCCCTGTGGGACCCCGTCCTCCTGCACAAAGGTGTCAGAGAGGACTGAGCCCACCCGGACTTTAAAGGTCCGAGAAGTAAGGAAGCCCCTGATGAAGGTAGGCATGGCTCCGACAAGGCCCAGATGTCGGAGCTGACCGAGGATCATTGCTCGACGGGTGGTGTCATAGGCCTTCTGGATGTCGAAGAAAACTGACAGTACGAACTGTCTATTGTCGAAGGCATCCTGTATGTCTCGGCTGAGAAGCAGGAGGGGATCAGTGGTGGAGCGGAATTGTCTGAAGCCGGACTGGGTAGACGGGAAGGAATTGGTACGTTCAAGGACGAACGATAATCGCGTAGCGACCATTTTTTCGAGGATCTTGCAGGCACAACATGTCAGGGCGATTGGTCTGTAGTTTGTGGGGTCCAGGGAATCTTTGCCGGGCTTGGGGATAGGGATGACGTGGGCCTCCTTCCACCTAAAGGGGAAGGCACCCTCTATCCATATGCGATTGTATAGTCTAGCAGGAAAATTTGTAAGGTAGAGTGGAGGTGTTGGATCATGCCGTACGGAATACCGTCCGGGCCGGGCAAGGGGATCGTCGAGAGGCCAGTGCCGTCTGTAGTTCACGCATGGTAAACAATCGGTTGTAGGTGCTGTCTATGGACGGTGGGGAGGGGCTATCGTCAGGGGCGGGTACGGGATTGGCTGCAGAGGAAGAAACGGCGGCGAAGGTAGAAGCAAGGTGGTCTGCCACCGACTTGGGCTCACATAGGAGTCCGTCGTTTGTCCGGAGGACCGGGGGTCGGGAGGGGACATGTCGCCTCTCGACGCCCCGCACCTTCTTCCAGATGGTAGCCGAAGGTGTGTTGAGGTAATGCCGGACACAAAGGCACGCCAAGAGGCTCGGCGCGCTGTCTTCATTGTGCGGCGGGCGATGGCCCTGACCCGCTGCATTTCCGTGCGATGGATGGGGAGTCGCGTCCGGTAAAAGCGCCGAGTTGCCTTCTTCTTGGCGCGCACGGCCTCCGCGCACTCCGGGGTCCACCAAGGAACCCGTCGGGCGCGGGGGTAGGCGGAGGATTGTGGTACGCTTGTGCTTGCGGCCGTTAGAACGACGGACTCGAAGTATGCGACGCACTCGTCGATGGATGGGAAGTGGGCAGTTGTAAGGGTGGTATATGTGTTGTCGCGGAAGCGGGCCCAATTCGCGTTGGTGGTAACCCACCTTACCGGTACCCGTACGGTCTGGTCGGGTCGATTGAGGGTGAGTAGAATGGGGAGATGGTCACTGCCATAGTCCTCTCGGAGGACTTGCCACGTGAAGTCTAGGAGGGCATCAGTTGATACGAGGGACAGGTCTATACAGGATGGAGTGCAGGTGGTGGCATGGTAGAATGTAGGAGAGCCATCGTTGAGGCACTCGAAGGAGAGCTCGGTCATGACGGATATCAGGGTTGGGGCCATATAGGTGGAGTGTGTGTCGCCCCACAAGGGGTGACGACTATTGAAATCGCCCAGTAGTAGGAAGGGCCTGGGGAGTTGTTCCACGACTTCCACCAGGTCGTCGCGGGAGACTTGAGGGGGGGAAGGTAGATTGAACAAATGGTGTACTGTCTATCCAGGGAGAGCCGGACGGCAGTCACCTGTAGCGGGGACCGGATGGAGAGATTGTAGAAGGGGACTGCGTGGTGGACGAGGATGGCAGCTCCCCTTCGAGTGCAGGTAGGAGGCGGGGTGGCGACGCAGAAATAACCAGTGGGGCAGGGCATGGACCTGGTCCCCAGGATTAGCTCCTGGAGACAGACACACACCGGACGGGAAGTGGCAATCAAGGAGTTAAGGCCTTCATAGTTTGCAAAGATTCCTCGACAGTTCCAGTGGACTATCGTGGTTTTCGGGGGATCCATTAGTTGATGAAGGGGGATGGGTAAAGGTGTAGGCGCTAGGAGGTTGGAGTGTGAAGGGGATCTGGAGTTCGCGAAACTGAAGGCTGGGTCGGGAGCATGGCTGGCTATCTACCGTTCACCAGGGAAGGAATCGGTCGGCCTGTCGAACCCTGCGGAGGTTGCGGGGTCGAGTCGGCCGAGCGAGACCGGAGGCGTGGATCACGGCAGGCAGAGGAACATCGTGGGCTGAGCGGGTCGGAAGTGCCTTGTCGGGCTTCTATGGTCGGGCCAGGGGGGGGCACGTTAACCCAAAAGGGGCGCTACCCCGCCTGTCCGGGGTCTCACGGCGGACCCTAGGTGGTGACAGGGGGTACCAAAAAGACCGGGCGGGTGGGAGGGAGGGCGTACTCAGGGTAGCTGATAAGGGGGGGTCGGGGATGTTGGGGGGGTAGGTACGATGGGGGTGGAAGGAGGTGAACCAGAGTGGTCTCGTGGAGGGGTGGAGAAAATGGCACCAGGAGGCAAGGGCAGATCCAGGAGACTCATGGGCGTGGGCGCAGCCGAGCTTCCCTCGGTCACACCGTGCAGCTGCGCCAGAGCCGCATCCACTGGATCCACTGGGCTGGGTCTCGTCGTACAGGGCGGGTCGTGGATTTCGGCCACTATTGTCAGAGTCTGTGGGGGTAGAACGGTGGGACTTCTACGATGGGGAGAGATGGACATAGTGGGCGTGGTGGGCGGTGTAAGGGTCCGAGCCGTCTTCTTGGTCTTAGGGGAAGAGGGAGAGAGACGTTGGGAGGCCGGAGGGTCTGGTGACACGCTCCGGCGTCTCCGCCTCGACGGCTTGCTCCGGGCGGCAGGTTCGGGCGTGTACAGGGAGTACTGGGAAGGCAGGGTTTGAGGTGGCTGGGACCTGGAAACCCTGGTCCCAGACTCCTGGGGGATTCGTGGCAGGTGAGGTGCGGGAAGAAGAGGAACGGTGGGGGGACAGGGGACCGTCGGGTCCTGCGAGGATTTGCTATGTGGGGAACAGGAAGCAGTGGCTGGGGGGGGTTTCGGCGGCAGGCCAGGGCGGCGTGCCGAGATGATAGAGCCGAGAGCAGCGGCATAGGACACCCCCGGCCTCACCTCCCGACTCCGCACCCTGTCGCGTGCCTCACGGGGGCTAAGGAAGTCCGTCACCTGTAGGCCTCGGACCTCCTTCTCGAACCTGAAGAAAAGGCATTCTCGGGATGAAGAGGGATGTGCGCCTTCACAGTTCGAGCATTTGGGTGTGTTGGGGCACCTGTCAGGGTGGGCGAGTCGTCCACAGTGAACACATAATGGATGCGGCTGTCGACAAGCGGAGCTGACGTGTCCGAATTTATTGCATTTGAAGCAACGGGTCGGGTCTGGGACGTATGGGCGGATAGAAAACTCGCATGAGGCGCGGTCTCCCATACCCCATACAATACGGCCAGGGGGGATTAGTGAGTTAAAAGTAAGGAGCAGACGTGGGGTGGGGGAGGGGGTGCCTCCCTGTCGGGATGTGAAACGATAGATCTTAGTAACTCCTTGGGGTGCGAGATCCTCCAGGAGCTCGTTCACTGCGACCGACAGTAGGCGGGTGGCGTAAATAGTGCCCTGACTCTGGTTCAGGCGAGGGTGTGGGGAAACGGACACCGAGCATCCAAGGACCTCAGTGATGGAGAGTAGGGCTTTCGTCTCTGCGGCTGAGCGTGATTTTACGAGGAGGGAGCCATCCCTCTGTGGGCGTACGTCATAGCGGCTGGAGTTGCTGTGGGTTCGGATCGCCTGGAACGTCCGTTCAGAGTTGTTCGGGAGGGACCCAGATGTAGGCCGAATCACCAGGAATTTGTGGATACTTGGAAGGGAGAGGGAGGCTGTAGAGTCGAAATGTACTGGAATATTCAACGGTCGGTAGGACGGCCGTGAATGCCGGCTCCCCCGTCCGCCGCGAGGCTCTCTCCGCGGGGAGGTGGGCTGGCGGCGGGTGAGGGGGGCATATGGGGAGAGCAAGAAGCCGGGTTGTGGGGGCAAGTCCTCGGTGGAACTTGACTTGCCCGAAGGTGGCTGAAGTGGGCTGGGGCGAGGCCCCTGCTCTAGAGAGTGTAGGTCCAAGGGCGTAGTCGAGGGACGGACTGGGGTCGGCAACGGAAAAGGAGAGTGCAAGCGTTCCGCTTCCACAGGGGGGTCAACCCCATTAGGTTGCGGTCTTCCAGTGGTAAAGGACTCGAGGGCCTGGTTGCCCACCACCCGAGTGTTGAGAGAAGAGTAGTCCGGGAATGAGAAGCAGTAGTCGTAAGCCGGGGGGGAGAAGTGTCCATAGCTAAACAAAAAAGAACTTCATCCCCCGCGCGCATCCAGCCACCACCGACTCCAACAAGGGAAAGGCGAAGTGTGGGCACACTTGGTCCCACCGCCGATGGATGTCACGCAGGGGAGATACACCCGCACCCAGTCCCTGTGCCTGAAAGGCGGCCACTCTCATCCAACGCGCGGTGAAAAGTGGCAGGGACAGGGTTTGGGTTTGGTTGGAAAGCGACAAGGGTGCAGGGCAACCACCTCCCACACCCAAGGGCCAAGGAAAGGGTCAAAATCAAGGTCCAAAGAACAACGCCAAAAAAAACAGGGAGAAGCCAGAAAGAATGGGTTAAAGGAGAAAGAAAGAAAAAGAAGCAGGAGATCAGCCGGGTCCCCAAACGGGCCCAATGGTCCACGAGGGCAGAGAAAGCCCTTACACCGAAGAAAGGTGTATTCCCACATTCGCCACAGAGGGACGCGCCCTATAGCTCCGGACAAAGCAAAGGGATATATTATATATATATATATATATATATATATATATATATATATATATATATATATATATATAGTGGTGGGCACGCGCAACGATTTTTGTAGCGCCTCAGCCGCAACCGCAACTCTGCTGAAATAGTTGCGCCGCACGCGCAAGCGCAACCCTTTTCAAAAAGTTGCGCCGCAAGCGCAACCGCAACGCGCAACTTTTGAAAAATAAATAAAATAATATTAAAATAAAAAGCCTTTTTACAAGTTAAACAAAATATATCTGATACAGAAAAAGATAATATCAATATTTTATTACAATATATAATAAATGCAAAAAAATCACTACATAAGAGCCAGGTTCCCCTTCATGAACACCAGCATCTCAAAGTGTGGATCGGAGAGTCCAGCCCGTTTTGGCTTCAGAACATCCTTCCCCAAAGAGAACAGACGTTCTACAGCCGCACTTGAGGGAATGGGTGTGTTATACTGCACAAAGAGGTCTGTCAGTTCCTTGCAAGTGAACACGTTCCTCGCGATATTTTTCTCCGGCCTCTGGTCCAGGAAACTGTTCACCAGCATTGTGCTCTCCTTCTTCTGTTTGCTGATTACTCCTGTGTCGTACAGCTGCTCGAGGAAGTCCCCTTTGTCTGCCGCTTCCGCATCACTGCTGCTGCTGCTGAACTCTTCATCCTTCCTGGCCCTGTCCACCAACGACACAACTTTGCTGGTGACCGTCCTCCTCAACTCCTCCGGGTCTCTTCCTGGCACCAGCTCTGGCCATCTTGACAGCTTAAACTGCGGGTTGAAGGCAGTAGCTAAGAGGCAGTCCATGTCTGTAAAGACATGGCCAAACCTGCCCATCAACCCCTCAGTCAAGGCCTCTGTCAGAGGGAGGCAGACGGCCAACTCTTCGTTGTGCTTGTGCCTGTTGAGACTGGAGAGGCAGAGGACCAAGGTGGGCACCAAGACGCCCATGTAGGCTCTCCCCTCCGCCTGCAGGACGTCTAGGCTCTTGGCCACCGGCTCCATGACCTGCCGATAGGCCTTGAAGAACTCCTGGTCACCTGGAAAAATAACTTTATATAAGTTCTGTAAGTAAAAGTTGTTAACATGGAAAGTTATACAATTTGTAATTTAATTTTTTCAACTAACTTGACTAATTTCTAAAAAAAAAAAAATTGTAGTTATCACTAACCGGACGTGAAAGCCGGAATGTTGAGTGCGTGACAGGCCTTGTTCAGTCCCCTGGCTGCGTCCTTGCTGTTGAATATGTCGACCAGACGGATCACGGCGTCATACACCGAGTTCCACCTGGTGACTGTTGGGACAATAAGCAGCATTCCGACCTCATCCCTGATTAGGTCGCAGGCTTGAGAACTCCTATAAAATAACAAATTTAAGTTAAACAAAAATAATAGAATTTATTTGTTTTTTTCTTAAATTTATTTCATTTTTAATTGTTATTGGAGTGTAGAAATTTTCAATAAATTAATTTACCTGTGCTGCTTATTCCAAAGTTCCTGGGCCTTGGCAAAGGCTGAACGACTGGTCTTTTTGTACTGGGGGCTCTTGGTCAAAGCCTTTTCAGCATCAGCGGTGGCCACCAGGTTGAGGGTGTGGGCAGCACACCGTGAATGCTTCGGCAGGTCATAAGACTGATAATAGGGCTGGTCTTTAAACTCTTTTTCATGATCTAAAAATAAAGTCATATTTAATACAATGATTTACATTGGGTACGATTATAATAAATTTCTAAAAATAAGTTTTCTAAAAAAAAGTTTGATTTACAGCGGGTACAAATTCTAAATTAATCACCTCCCAAAATAGTTGCCACTTCCAGCACCTCAGCAGCATCTTCTGGGTCATCCTGTTGCTCCCCAACTTCGGCACGAAAATGGTCAGGTTCAGGTTCACCAAAGACCCTATAAAATATGAACCATGTAAAATCTTTTAAGTTTTACAAACCTAGAATTCAACTTCCAAGACATTCTCGCAATTATTCTTTGGTATTGCAATGTGCTTGAAAAAAATTAACTTTTCTTTAACTTACTTGAATGCCTTGACAAAGTTGGACCCGTTATCTGTGGTTGTCCTGCCCACAATGTTCTCGATGCCAAAGCTCCAGTGTGTCCTGGATGACCTTAGCCAATATGTCATAGGTGTGACGGCCCTTCAGTCTCTGGCACACCAAGACAGCATTCTTCCTCTTGAGGGTCTCTTGGTCTATCCAATGAACGGTCATGCCGAGGTATGATCTAAAATGTAAAACGTTTTTTAGAAATTATATAAATAAAAGTTTGTTTGACTTTTTAATTTTCAACTTCAGATTTTCAAGGTAGAATGTTTCTGTGGAATTGTTGCTTATTTTTTTCTTTTGCTTTAAAATTTGGCTTACAAACCTGTTTCTGCACGTCCAGGCATCGGCAGTGGTGGCCACGGATGGCAGGTTGCTGAGGATGTCCTTCAGCTTCTTTTGGTCAGTCTCATACCTTAAAGTATAAAAACAAATTACAAATGAAATCAATCAAATCACTTAGTTAATAAATATTAAATAAAGAGTCTAATATGCAATAATGTAAAATTTTAAGCCTTAAGCTGTGGGCCTCTATGGATATGCGCACGCAGGAATGTGTAAAAAAAACGGAAAAAACTTTATTAAAAGTTTATCCAGACCTCCATTTCATGATATATTTTATTACAAATTAGTTTAGATATCCATACAAGCATCATACTTTCTAATGTCATTGAAAGAAAATGAAAATTAAAGGGAATAACTATAGAATTTCTTAGTTTATAATGGCACGTATACGTTAAAATTTCACTTCGAAGCATATTCGATTATAATATTTAAAAGTTTCAAACCTGGACTCGATGCACCTCGTCAGTGTCCTTCGCGACATACTCTCCATGTAGCCGCCAGGTATCATGGCAGCAAAGTCCATGAACGTGGGGTTGTCCACAACAGAGAAGGGGATCATGTTGTCCACAAACATGTTGATGAGCTATAGAATTAAATATAAAAGTAAAATTTATTTTACATCTCTTGTCAATTTGCTATAATGTTACATTCATAAATTTAATTCAGTAGGTTAATTTTTGAAAAAATGTTAAGCAAATTATTGAAATCAAATTTTCCTGACTCACCTTATGTTGGAAGGTAGCTTTGCTGATGTTGTGCCTACACTTGGATGGGCCTGCCATCTCCATCAAGGTTGGTTGGCGGCACATCATCTGCCTCTTGGTGGCAGCTTCGTGCAAGGATGCATGGCGTTTCTTGGCTTTTTTGTCCCGTCCATACAGCAGTCCAAAAACTTCTGAAGGCAGTAGCCGTGCTTACTCTCCATATGCTTCCGGAGGCTGTATCTTGACTTCTTGTTGGCTGAGAAGACCTTCTTATTGAGCCTGCAGCGGACACACTTGTACAGGAAGTTGTCCGTGTGGCCCTGTGCCTGGGCCTGACCCTTGAACTCAAAAAAGTCGGCCAAGTAAGGCCAGGGGTTAACGGTAGGGGCCCCCGATCCTGAAGCGGAAACCTCACTGACACTTGCTTCAGTCTCAGGGGAACGGCTGTCAACATTCTGTCACTTCAACCTCTCTGTCCATGTCCTGGTCGGCAGAATCAGTGCTGTCGGCCACAGACACCACAAAACGATCCATAATACTAGTACTAGTACTAGTACTAAAAAGTAAAAAGAAACGAAAACAACAGAAAGTCAGACAGTGATACTGGCGCATTGAGAATGTGACTGAATGTAAACAATTGAAGTGCAGTGTTGCCAGATAAAAATATTTAAGTTACATTCGCTTGGGTTATTTTTACAGAGAAGTAATATTAAATGTTGCGCGTTGCGCGCTAATCTTGAAACTGCATATATAAGTTGCGCCGCAAACAATTCCGCAACTCTCTGTAAAAATGTGCGGCGCAAGCGCAACCAAAAATGTTGCGGCGCAACTGCCCACCTTTGTATATATATATATATATATAAAATGGAAATCCTCGCTAATCCGACTTAATACAGCAGTCGGAGTCAGAATAGCCGAATAGTTTCAAGTTACTGATATTTTTATTCTAAACTATCTAATATTACTATTATAATAAAAAATATTAATATATATATATAATGTATAAAATAGGTACTTATAAAATAAGAATTGAGGGAGATGGCATCCCCCTTGTTAACTACCCTACCCAAGCTCACCACCATCCCCCTTGTTAAAATTTTACAATTTTCGACTACTGGTCATAGATATATAGTATAGTGAATTCAGCCCAATGACGGCTCTAGCCTTGCCGAAGTATGGCAAATTCTAAATTATGAGCAATACATTCTTAAAATGCTTATAAATAGAAAGCAAATACAAAAAAGGGTACTCACTATAAAAGGGCATCTTCCAGGGGACCGTTTATAGTGGTCAGTAGTGGTTTTGAGAATTTGAAGTACAGTACATAAATTACACTACTGCGCATGTATACAGCACATATGTGAACACTATACGTACTATATTTCGAAATCATTTGTTATAATTCGGCACCGGTGCCGAATTAAAAATATTTTCGGCATCCCTCAAACTAGCCGAAATAAGGCAAATTCCGAATTAAAGAGGTTTTATTGTATATTGGTCACCTGTAAACATAGGATGTCGGGCACAAATCAGGGTGTTTCAAGAGAAAATCTTCATCGTAACTAGTTTAGAATGCGTCACATATCACAAACAGAGAAATAAAAAGGATCTTGGAACTCATTATTAGGCCCCGATTTGAAATGAAATGAAGATCTATATTAACATAACTGACGTGTAACATATATAAAAAAAATATTTTCCTTCTGAAAAGTACAAAAATAAGTTTTAGATTACAGTAGTAATAAAAAAAATCCTTTATCCTTCTACTGTACAATAAGAAAGTTATGAACGATATGTTCATAAAGAATGAAAATGGAAAACTGGATAAGTTCATAAAAGATGAAAGCATAAACATCAGTTAATCAGCAGAATGTTATATAAAAATTGTAATAGAATTTGTAGGTAATACTAGTTAAATTTGTTATTTTTTTTTTATTGGGTTCAGAATCCCAGCTGAGCTCTAAAGTGCTACTTTAACTTATAGCCAAAGTTAAGCTAGACTAAATCAAACCTTACGATCTTAGAGGTCCTATTAGGTCCTACGAGCTCAGAGTTGTTGACCCGATGTGAGCCTACTTTAGGCCTCAGTAGCATAAAATTAAGAAAAACAAAGGGCCACTAGTTATGGTCTTCTTTCTAAACCTTGCAACAACAACACAACCCGCACCATTGAACGATGCAACAATCCTGTATCTAAACAACCAAACTGAATTGCAAGAGAGCTCTCTATAAGACCACGCTCTATCAATGCCGCATTGCCGCATTCACCCAACCAAGTAGAAAGGACGCTGCACTGCTCCCCCAAAAAAATTATGCCACAAGAACCCAAAAATGCTAGCTCTAAATTAAATGAATTTTTCACTAACCTTACAATTATGATATATATATATATATATACTGTGTGTGTATATATATATATATATATATATATATATGGGATGAATTACACAATTAAACACGTGAAATGAATGAATCCTGCAAACCCACAAGGAAAAAGAAAAACGATTCCAAGGCCTTTCGTGTATTCAGAGCTACACCTCGTCAGGGAATGACGTCATTCCCTGACGAGGTGTAGCTCTGAATACACGAAAGAACTTGGAATCGTTTTTCTTTTCCCTTGTGGATTTGCGGCATATATATATATATATATATATATATATATATACACAAACTCAGAATGGTTCCCTGCGAACATTATATGTTAAACACAGACCGTGCATGGAACAAGGAACTCTTCTGGGAAAATTAAATCCACTATAGTCCGGATAAGTAATGGTAAATGACAAATACCATAGTTTTTTCTTTTTCATGATTTTAGCCCGACGTGGGCAACGGGTCTCTCGCAAAGAGATCCCATAAATATAGCTTCCCTCACCAGCTATCTGCAAAGCAGACAGGATCCAGCTTTGGGACATGGATCTAGGGTTTAAAGCAAGCCTAGATCCCTACATTCAGAACCTCTATATAAGTAAAAGACTCGTTGCATTCACGTCGTGTTGAATAAATCAATAGTTACCCCCTTTTTCTTTGATTTATTCAACACGACGTGAATGCAACGAGTCTTTTACTTATATAGAGGTTCTGAATGTAGGGATCTAGGCTTGCTTTAAACCCTAGATCCATGTCCCAAAGCTGGATCCTGTCTGCTTTGCAGATAGCTGGTGAGGGAAGCTATATTTATGGGATCTCTTTGCGAGAGACCCGTTGCCCACGTCGGGCTAAAATCATGAAAAAGAAAAAACTATGGTATTTGTCATTTAACATTACTTATCCGGACTATAGTGGATTTAATTTTCCCAGAAGAGTTCCTTGTTCCATGCACGGTCTGTGTTTAACATATATATATATACACACCTTAACCTAATATATACAAGCAATGCTGCATTAATCAGGTTAGTCATCATATCGCCTTGGGACAACAATGGCTCTTCCTCTTCGAGATTTTCTAACGCTCCTCTCCGAAGAGACATTGTTATCACTACCTTCTGCAAGTTTAACAAAGCCTTCTCAATGAGGCTGTAACCAGGGCCGTTTCTAGCCATTAGGGGGCCCTAAGCAGTATACCCATTTGAGGCCCCACCCCTCCATCCACCAACTCACGCCTTACTACATCACCTCAGCGCACACATACAAAAAATGGCTGTGTTAATAAAAATAATTATGAAACAATTTTAATGAAACTTTATGTCTAAAACAACGAATATGTACTTTCAGAAGACAAACAGAAAAAATACTCTTCATGAAATTCCTGAAAATTAGCTTATACATTATTTAGAATAAATGACACAGAACTATGTATAAAAAAATAATGCAATTATCAACTACCAAACAATTACTAACTCTACGATACAATCGTGTAATAGCTAACAGTTATACAGAACAGTTTGTATCTTCAAATTTTTTGCCTCCTAGATTTTTTCTGGGCGAAATTATCAATAACATCACCATATGAAATCTCCCTGCCAACGTCCTGGTTGATGCTTATGATGCCAAGGCCACTGAGGCGATCCTGCCCCATTGATGATCTGAAGTAGTTCTTGATTAGCTTCATCTTAGAGAAGCTCCTCTCGGCTGACGCTACTGTCACAGGTAGAGTGCAGGCAATTCTTAGTGCAACCCAGAGATTGGGGTATAGTTCCTCCAGTTGCTTCTGATGAATGAAGGAGAGAAGCTCCAATGCAGTCATGTTGTGTGAAGGTAAAGTCGGCAAGTTCTTAATTTCGAGGGCCAGTTCTCTTCCATCAATGTCAGAGTCAGCTCCAGAGCTCAGTATCTTAAAGAGCTTTTCACACTTGCAGGACAAGTCTTCCTTGTTCATTGTAGTGAAGTTTAGGAGAACCCCAAATAGGTCCCTCACATCATCTAATGTTTTGAATCTCTCATTTATTGACCCGATGGCACAATCCACCACCACATTGAAAAATTTGACTTCCAGCCTCTTTAAGGCTTCTGTAAATGGTTCGTCAGGAGCTTCGTAAGCAAAGTGCTTTTTTGTGGATCTGAGCCTCTTCTCCTTCAGCACAGCCTCCACATTCATTTCCTCACATATGTCCCTAGCTACGACTACGGCTTTTCCAAATATTTCAGTAGTGCTCCTGAGAAGAACATAACATTACATATTATGTTAATTTTTGCTAAAATACTCTTTCTTATCTTGTTTGATAATATAATTGATCTGTGTGAACAGAATTTGAGGTGATGTGATCTATTAAATTTCACATTTCGAAATATTATAAATATTACAGAGACTAGCTTACTCTACACGATTCCTGAGCACTTGCCTAGCTTGATGGTCTACCTAACCTAGTTGCCTGAACTGTAATCATAAGAATATACAAGTGGCATATCTCACCTGTGCTACTGGAAAGCTTCTCCTCCTCTATTTTCTTCTTTTTCTGTTTTTCAGCTCTGATGGATAATGTCGTTTCATTTTCCAAGATGCACGAAGTCACATCTAGTTAACCACAACTAATCTGCTAAATAATAATAATCATAATAATAATATATATCATAATAATAATAATAATAATCATAATAATAATATAATAATCATAATAATAATAATAATAATTGTTATAATTGTAACGTTAATCAAATACATTCAAATAATCAGACCATTTAGGTTTTAACCAACAAAATTCACATTATCTGAAAAAGATGAGAAAAGAATTAATAAACTTGAAAACAACGAAAATAATCCTAGGTTTTAAAGTGTTACAAAATCTCTTAATAATTAGTAAATTAGTGAAATAATGTTTTACAATACTAGAAAAATTAAGCATTTAGGAAAGTCTAAGCATATAGTAAGAATAAAGTTAAATAATATAGAAATAAGATCTCATAATAGTTATTTACACATAACGACCAAAACGTTTCGTTTGTCTCCGTTTTATCACATTTGTCTCATACAATGTTAGAAAATCTAGAAGAGGAAGAACCATTGTTGTCCCAAGGCGATATGATGACTAAGCTGATTGATGCAGCTTTGCTTGTATATATTAAGTTAAGGTGTATATATATCCATCTCATAATTGTAAGGTTAGGGAAAATTCACTTAATTTAGAGCTAGCAGTTTTGGGCTCTTGTGGCATCATTGTTTGGGGCGCTGCGCGTCTTTTCTACTCGTTTGTGGAATGCCGTACTTACAGGGTGTGGTCTTATAGAGAGCTCTCTTGCAATTCAGTTTGGTTGTTTAGATACAAGATTGTTGCATCGTGCAATAGTGCAGGTTGTATTGTTGTTGTAAGGTTTAGAAAGAAGACCATAAATAGTGCCCCTTTTGTTTTTTATCTTAAATCCATGCAACTGAGGCCTAAGGTAGGCCCACATCGAGTCAGCAACCCTGAGGTAGGACCTAATAGGACCTCCAAGTCCGTAACTTTTAATTCTAGCTTAACTTGGGCTGTAGGTTGAACTGGCCCTTCAGAGCTTGTCCGTTCACGGCTCAGCTGGGATTTTAAACCCAATAAAAAAAAAATAACAACATAGTCCTTCAGAACCAGATTCTAGCCCAAGACTGAGTCAGTGACTATTTTTCGGCAAAGTTCTGATTGTGCAAATTGTAGCCCAAGTTAGGCCTAGACGGGTTGAGCATAATTGAGTTAAGGTCCCAGGGTAGAAAGTTTGGTCGCCCAATTGCGAAACTTGGCCAGTCGTCTGTCGTTGTTTTTGGCCTACATTTTTACCGGTTTGGTTAATTTTGGTTCATTATTGAGTTAAGGTCCCAGGGTAGAAAGTTTGGTCGCCCAAATTGCGAAACTTGGCCACTCGTCTGTCGTTTTTGGCCTACATTTTTACCGGTTTGGTTAATTTTGGTTTATTATTCGTAGGCGAAGGTTGCAGACTTCGGTGCGCCAGTTACTTGGGTGGAAAACTTGGTATTCCATACTGGTGGTTGGTCAGTACCCCACCCAGCAATTCAGTTTATTTGAAAAAAGCAAAATTTGCGTTTGATCAGTTTGGTTAAGTATTTTTGCCAATTCAGCTTATTTGACATTGAGCCCAATTGTTGTTTGCATTGGAGATGAGTGCAGCTGAATTGAACAAGTTTAAAAAAAGGAGAAGCGCCTACAAAAGTCTAATTACAAAGGTCATTGCCACTAGAGATTCTGCCATAGAGCAAGAGGATTTAAGCTTAGTGACTGCGCAGCTTTCCATATTAGAAACTATAAAGGTTGCTCTAAGTGAAGTAAATGTTAAAATTGAGGCTCTTATAGAAGAGGATGAAATAGAAAATAACATAATTTACTTTCAAGAGATTATTGATGATATAATTAAAGTATGCCACCGAGCAAAAGAGTTTAGCAGCTCAGTACAGTTAGAGACCAGGTCTAATAATGAAACAACCCTCAACAAATGGAGTTTGTGAAGTTAAGGTTAACAGATCTGCAGTTCAATTACCGAGGCTTGTACTCAAAACATTTTCTGGGAGTATTCAGGAATGGCAAGGATGGGCAGACAGTTTTCAATCAGCAGTTCATTCTAGTCAAGTGTTAAGTGCGGTGGAGAAGTTTAATTATTTGCAATCCCTCTTGGAAGGGGAGGCAGCAAAGACAACAGCAGGATTAGCATTAACAGAGGCTAATTATAATGTGGCTTGGGATATATTAAAGAAACGGTTTGGTAAGCCAGAGATCTTAATTAAAAGCCTCCTCCGTGAACTTTTAGCTATACCTCCTGTTAATAATCCCAATAGTGTCAAGGAGTTACGGCAGTTATATGATGAATTTGAAGTTAGAACTAGGTCCCTGGACAACGTGGGTGTAGGACTGGAAAGGTATGGTATAATGTTGGTTACTATACTGGAGTCTAAATTGCCTAGCTCAATTTTGCTTGAATTAAGTAGGGGACACTCTACAGAACATGTGTACATCCCCCTTCAGCAGATGTTAAGTCTTTTAGGCACAGAATTAGCAAGACGAGAGGGAAATGAGTTTGCACAGTGGGATGTTAAACAAGGGGACAAAGGCAGGCACAGCACCAAGGTTTCTACAAAAAGGAATAGGCCAGGTACAGTGTCAACTCTACATGCATCCTCTGAGAATAAATTAAAGGGAATCAAGGAATACATATTTTGCGAAGGCAACCACAAGTCATATAAATGTAAGGTGGCTGAGGCTTTACCTTTTGAGAAGAGAAAGGACAGGGTAACTAAGTCCACAGCATGTTTTAAATGTTTTTTGAAAGGTCACAGAGCAAGGTTTTGTAAGTTTAAAATTTTGTGCAAAAAATGTCATGGCCGGCATCAGCCATTATTGTGTGAAAACACTCCTAGTAGGCCTACCCCAGAAGTAGAGACATCAGTGGCACATGCTACTGCTATGAAAGGGAGTAAAAGTAAAGGGGGATTATTGCAAACAGCTGCAGCATTATTAATTGGGAATGATGGAGAAGCTATTGTAAGAGTGTTGTTTGATAGTGGTAGCCAGTGTAACTTTATCAAGACCAGAATTTCCAGAAAATTGAAGTTTAAAGAACTTAAGAGGGAAAATTTAAGAATTTCTGGGTTTTGGGGTTCCGTTCAAAACCGAACCAAATTTAAGAAGGTAGAAGTTCTGGTTAAGGGGTTGTTACCACAAAGTCCCACAATCAAGGTCCAATCTGTAGAGATTGAGGAACTTTGTGCTCCAGTCACTATTTGTTTAGATATGGCATGTGTCCAAGAATTGCAAGTTAAAGGAATTAATTTGGGCAATAATAAGTTTGAAGGAACAGAAGATATTAGTCTTTTGATTGGAGCTGACTATTATTGGGACTTCATCACTTGTAATATTGTCCGCACATCTCGAGGCCCGGTAGCTATTGAAAGTAAGCTAGGCTGGATGCTACATGGTAGCTATTGCAATGAAATGGAAGTTAAGGCTCTTTTTGTTAAGATTGAGGAGAACAGCCATGGTTTGGAAAGGCATTTGAAAGCGTTTTGGGAACTTGAATCCATTGGCATAAAGGACAAACAAGCAAGTATAGTGAACAGTGATGTTTTAGAGCAATCTGTAAAAGGGATTGGGTTTAGAGATGGTTGCTATGAAGTTGGCCTCCCTTGGAAGAATTCTTGCAAACCCGGTTCAAACCTTCAGCTAGCTAATAGGAGGTTGGAGGCTTCATTGTACAGGCTAAGAAAAAATGAGGAGTTGTTAATTGAATACAATGAGGCCATCCTAAGCTATGTAAGGGAGGGCTATGCTGAAAGGGTGCAAGGTGAGCTGGTGAGCCAGGAGGCACATTATCTGCCACACCATGCAGTGGTACGGCGAGACAAAACTACCACCAAACTGAGGGTAGTTTTTGATGGCTCAGCCAAGGACAAAGGTGGTGTGTCCTTGAATGACTGTTTGGATGCTGGGCCAAATTTAAATGCAGATTTATTTTCCTTGTTACTGAGATTCAGGTTTGGTAGAGTAGCATTGACTACAGATGTGAAACAAGCCTTTTTGCGGATAAAGTTAAAACCAGAGGACAGAGATGCAGTAAGGTATCTGTGGGTGGATACGAAAAACTTGTTGGAAAATGAACCTAAGGTTCAAGCATATAGAATGAAGTAAGTGTTGTTTGGCCTCAGCTCTAGTCCATTTCTGTTGGCAGCAGTGGCGGCTCGTCGGTAGGCACTGCGGAACTGCAGTACCCCTAAATTTTTTATTTACAATTGAAATACAAGAACAATATAAGGATGAGCTCACTGAATAACTTTTTCAATAACTTTTGAAACTTTTATTCATTGCTCAATGCTCATCCTTTTATTTCAGTAATTATTTCAACCCATTCTTAGAGACAGCACCCCTAGAATTTTTAGTCACGAGCTGCCACTGGTTGGCAGCTACTATGCAGTACCATTTTAAGAAATATTCTGAAGTCTATCCTAACACTATTGAACACATAAGGAAAAATTTTTATGTTGATGATTTGCTGTGTTCCGTGGATAATACAGAAATGGCTAAACAGATATTCATGGAGGCTAGAGCTATAATGAGGGAGGCTGGCATGGAGCTTAGAAAATGGCAGACCAATCATTCTCAATTACAAGAGTTTATGAGTCAGTCTTGTGTAGTACCTGATGCCACAGAAAGTATTGAGGATTCTGGTATTAAGGAGTTGTGGGCAATAGACGCAAAAGTGCTAAGCATTGTTTGGCAGTAAGGAGAGGATTTGTTTACCTTCAATGGGAAATCTTTAGTAGAGCTGGCTGAGAATGAGACAAGGTGGACAAAACGTACAGCTCTTAGTTTGGCTTCAAAGGTCTTTGATCCTCTTGGATTCCTGGCTCCATTTGTGATAAAGTAAAAAATTTGGTTTTGGTTTGGCCTCTGGGAAATTGGACTTCTTGGTTGGGACCAAGAGTTACCTGATCATATGGTGGTAAAGTGGAAATATTGGTTCAAAGAATTGGCACATCTTTCCAGACATTGAAATCCCAAGATGGTAGTTTGGAAAGTTGAAGAATAGTCCAGATAATTTGGAGCTGCACATCTTTTGTGATGCAAGTGAGGAAGCCTATGCAACTTGTATTTATATAAGAGGCACATTCAAAGAGGAAGTAAGTTGCAGGTTGGTTGCTGCAAAGAGCAGAGTAGCACCTTTGAAAAGGTTTTCTGTTCCAAGGTTGGAATTGATGGGTGCAGTTATTGCTAGTCGGCTTGCAGTTACAGTGCAAAAGTCTTTGGCCCTTTATGAAATTCCAAGTTATTATTGGACAGACTCCACTATAGTTTGGCACTGGTTAAGAAGCCAGGCAAGGAAATGGAAACCATTTGTTGCCAATAGGGTGGGGGAAATTCAAGCACACATAGATCCCAAGCAATGGAAGCATTGTCCAGTGTCGTGATCCCTTTTATTTATTTCCTTTCTTCGTTATTTACTCTACTTTCTGCTCTCTATTGCATTTATCGCTTACTTTCTCCGTACACTCGTTTTCGCTGTACCGTATAAGATTCTGGTAGCCACGCCGAGACTGAACGCCGTTACAACACGAAGGGGGAAGGGGGTTTCATTAACACTCTATTTAAACGCTTGTTAACACTTTATTTAATTCCGAAAATGGTTTAAGTAGTTTGAGGGGATGCGAGTAGGAAATTTTACTATAATAATTTACGTCGGAGAGGGCACAAGCAATTAATTTGATCTTTAGGTTACATGGCCCCAACCTTACGCTTATCGCGCCACCGAAGGACTGACTCCTTTTGGGGGTAGTCCGCTCTGTGGGCCTCTGTTCAGGATTGCCAACTCTTCCCATTTTAAACAATTTAAATCTAACAAACATACTTTTTCGTAATTTCACAATTATTAGTAAATGACTTACATTAAACATTATCTTAATTAAACAAAAATTAATATTCTTAACTAGGCATTACTACACTCGCATCACCCCCTTGAAAATAAGTTTTTCATTAGGAAAACTTATTAATATCGTTTAACAAATTTAATAATTTATTCAACAGTTATATATTTTGCAATTTTTTTTTTTTCTTTAACAAATTCAAAGTTGATAGACAAGAAATAATTAGAATGACAAATTCCGCACATATATTTTGTATCATATTAAAAAAATCGAAAACTATAATTTTCACATTTGCATAAAATAACATTTCACACTAATAATTAAATTACAACCTGTAACTAATCTACACATGCCAAAAAAAAAAATAACTGAAAATTTTCTTACAGTGGCTGCACAAATCTCATGTTCACAATCTATTCCAGCGATTTCTCATCAAAGATCGCTTTACATTTGAAACAATTATTTGTATAGTTATACAGTTACTATCAGGGCGACATAGAAAAAAAATAAGAAAAAGTTTACATAAAATACTGACCAAGAGCGCTCATACTATTTCACGAAAAACGCAACAAATATGGGCAATAATCGCACCCTTTCACTTATAATTTCATTACATAATAATCAGTACATTAATTTGCTGGACGTTGTTTAGATCACAATCCGCACGCTGACAACGGACTTCTTCAATTTTCAATCGCAGCTCTCCTGCTCACTTCGCTAGAATGCAAGGGATTGCATCAATCAACATGCAACAGGGCAGCACGCTATAATGGTTCCGCTCTCTCTCCAAATGGCGAAAAAAAAAAAAGAGAGACGTCCAATTCTAAAAGGATCAGGGGGGGAGATATACTGAAAGCGGGACCACGCGCCGGAATTGGACGGAATTTGCAATTCTAGAAGTCGATGAAGAAACTCGCCTTGTCTCATCTCCACTTTTGTCGGTGGACGCTGCTCTTCCTACGTCCAGCTGAAAGACTCTTCTACTGGCAACAATCAACCGATCACTCCGCCGTAGGCCGTTTCCCAACGAACCTACTGTATGTCTGTATGGACAGTACAGTCGTAAACACACGTTCAAGCTCTCGTGGCTTGCCTATCGCGTGCTACGACACATATTTAGCGAAGCTTTCGAGCAGCGTGACCAGCTACTGCCCGAAAAATACCAGTCGACCATCTTCGATCGAAACTTTCGTGTGCCAAGACCCTGCACACGAAGTTTCTCTTCTCTTCTCTTCCGAAACTGTCCTGCGCCAAGTCCCTGCGCATTCGGTTCCTCTCTTCTATCTCTTCTCTTCCGAAACCATCCTGCGCCAAGTCCCTGCGCATTCTGGTTTCTCTTCTCTCTCTCTCTCATCATTGGTGATCGATCACCTATCCGGTCGACTAAACTCAATGGATGGAACTCGGATTCAACTTGGTTGCCTCCAAACCGATCCTTTTGAAATTTTGAAAACAAATATTCGAAACATTTTTCTGTACTGCTTATCATTTCAATTAATTTATCGAATTTTCTCGACAGTTCACTTCGAAACAATAACTACAAATTTGCTCTGGCCAAATTCACGGAGAAAAAAATAATGACAAATCTAAAAATTTCGCAAAAATTTAATCACATCTAGCTACCCATAAGGTCACTTATGGCAGTTACAGCGGAGAAGATAAAAAAGGTCCTAAAACGTACGAAACAAAATTATACAGTATAAATATAAAAGCGCCCATACATAGTAACTGTTAGTATAATTTAAGAAATATTATTGTTCAGACTACCGTCAGAAATCACATCAATACTTTTAAATACAAAAGACAAAAATGAACCCCAGAAACTTCATGTCATCACTTCTCTGACAATCATGAACCCTCTTGCCCTTTGGGGGGGAGCACACTAATACGCCACAAAAACGTTACTGGCTATCTAGAAGGCTCCATTTCCGAGGGAACACTCGAGCCAATGTTTTAAATGCATTAGTACCCGACTGAAGGTTTAAACAACAACAATTTTCCCAAACAGTTATTAAAAAGTTAAAAAAATTTAAATATTACTACCGAAAATTATTTTAATACAGTAATTTCAACTTGAAACGTCAAATTTCATATGAATTGAACTCGCAATTCGCAAATTACATCTGAGATACAACTCTCTCCTTCAACAAGAACCCCAGTAACTTGCAAATCACAAAAATCCCAGTAATTTATAATTTCCAAGTGAAACTACAAATTTGCATAGTTATACTAAATAAGAATAGATAATATGCACTCAAAAGTACACGCAATCTACTGTAAACAAAAACAAAACATTGCATAATTGAGAGCGGTCGCTTTGTTTGTAAGCGAACCTCTATACAAATATCCCTAACCGAAGGAAACTGCATTATATCCTAACTTAATTTTGTAATATTTTCCATGCAAACGCTCGAACTAAAAAAAAAGGACATTTTTCATTTCTAATACCCAAATTAAAATATCAAATCAAAACATCCTTTTTGCAATACAATCTAAATTCCAAATAAAAATTTTACCATTGTCATTGAACTGGAAGAAAGAAAGAAATAAAAATCGGCCTACCTATAAAAATAAAATTGAATGCATTTATAAAAAGTAAAGAAACTATATGAAAAATTTCTACACCAATTTCTGTAATTCAAAAATAATTATAATAATATCCAGCTTTCGTAAAATGTGTACCGTAACTCACATTGGCCGCCGAAATAAAAATAAAATTTACTGCCGCACTTTTAGGCCTATAATTAATAAATTCAATGTTATGCGCGGAAAGAACAATTTAGAATTTAATGCATAACATTTGTGCTTATTAAAGAAAAATCCTATGCTTATTTATGTTAAACCAATTCAAATTTTGTTAAATAGCTAAGAATTTAATACTCAGACATATACCGTAGTGACGGTCAATATATAAACAATATTTAACGATAGGCCTACAAGAAATCTTTCTTTAGTACAATACAATAGCCATTTTACAAAATATGTCGGAATTGTCGTGAAAATGAACGAAAGGAACAGAAAAAATTGATAAATCAGCCTACCTACCAAATTTTGACTATATAAATATATATAATTATATATATAACTAATATATACGTATAAGTTAATATGTAAGTATATAATTAATGAGTATATAAAAAAAATCCAAAAAACAAATGAATTTATAGAAAATTTCACGACAATTTCTTTCAGTTAAACCAATTTAGCTTATTTTGAAGTCTAACACAATCCTATACGGCCAGCCTATAATCTGACAATTTATTATGTTTAAGATTATTTTTCGACTGTCCCTTAATTAAAATGTAACAATCCTATTTTAGCGCGAAGCGAAGCGAAGCAAAAAGCCCGTAACCCTATATAAACAATCATTATATACAGGGTGTCCCAGAATTAACTATCTATTTCAATGAAATCGGACAAATTTTTTAAAAACACACTTTTATTTATGTTTATCATGTTTAATATGTCTAAAAAATGTATAAATTTCTAAAAAAAAATTCATAATTTTATTTTCATAATTTTTTCATTATCTGGTCCAATGAAAGACCGTCTGAAGTCATAGAATGGCAAAGAGACTCTCCAAAAGTTAACGTGTGGCTTGGAATGACCAAATCCAAAATTTATGGCCCATTCTTCTTTGCGGGAGCAACTGTAACAGGTACCGTCTACCTTGATATGCTTCAGCAGCTTCTCGAACCACAGCTTCTTGATGATGGCATTCTTGATAATGTTGTGTTTCAACAAGATGGAGCACCATAAATTTTGGATTTGGTCATTCCAAGCCACACGTTAACTTTTGGAGAGTCTCTTTGCCATTCTATGACTTCAGACGGTCTTTCATTGGACCAGATAATGAAAAAATTATGAAAATAAAATTATGAAAAAAATTTAGAAATTTATACATTTTTAACACATATTAAACATGATAAACATAAATAAAAGTGTGTTTTTAAAAAATTTGTCCGATTTCATTGAAATAGATAGTTAATTCTGGGACACCCTGTACAACCAATCGAAATATAATCAAAAATCTACTAATGAATCCTAGAAAATTTTACATGTTCATGAAATGTCTTACAATACTATATATGTATATATACCTAGAAATGCGGTACAAATTTTCGCTGAAACATTTTGAAACGACCGTATAAAATGTGTATCACACTGTATTTAAATTAACATAATTCACTTACGTACAAATTCAGTAAAATTTATTTATTAATCGTTATTCTTATTATTATTATTATTATAATTTCTAATTCCAAAAGTTTAAAACACAAAAAAGACAAACGTAGGTAGGTTTGAGGACAGGAGAAAAGGTGAACGAAATGAAGTGAAAAGAATTGAGTCTCGGCAGCAACGAACGATTTGAAATATACCTCTCCGACGGGCTGAACGAAAGCTAACGAATTAGGAAACAAACGACTCTGAAATTTAATGTTAGACTCAAATGTTTTGACAAACGGAAAACCGACTCTGTAACGACTAAAATAAGTTTTGAGTCTAGACTCAATCTCAAACAACAAATTTTGACGCGCAAAAGTTTTTGAAGCGACGTGACTCAGAATAATTTGGAAAATAATGGGCGCCATTTTGAATTTGCAATGAATTTTTGCTTAATTTGATAATTACTCTAAAACGGGTAGCGAAACAGAATATCCACTAATTTTCTTTATAAGGAGAACGTGAAAACGATCGTGATTAGTCGAAAGAACACACGCACAAATTTTGAATTCCTATTTATCAGAGACGAAAAAATAATGCATAAGCCTAACGAAGTGCATGGGTTCGTATTATTAAATTGATAACAATTTAATAAGGTTAGCTGCCACCAAATATGTCGTGATCCCTTTTATTTATTTCCATTCTTCGTTATTTACTCTATTTTCTGCTCTCTATTGCATTTATCGCTTACTTTCTCCGTACACTCGTTTTCGTTGTACCGTATAAGATTCTGGTAGCCACGCCGAGACTGAACGCCGTTACAACACGAAGGGGGAAGGGGGTTTCATTAACACTCTATTTAAACGCTTGTTAACACTTTATTTAATTCCGAAAATGGTTTAAGTAGTTTGAGGGGATGCGAGTAGGAAATTTTACTATAATAATTTACGTCGGAGAGGGCACAAGCAATTAATTTGATCTTTAGGTTACATGGCCCCAACCTTACGCTTATCGCGCTACCGAAGGACTGACTCCTTTTGGGGTAGTCCGCTCTGTGGGCCTCTGTTCAGGATTGCCAACTCTTCCCATTTTAAACAATTTAAATCTAACAAACATACTTTTTCGTAATTTCACAATTATTAGTAAATGACTTACATTAAACATTATCTTAATTAAACAAAAATTAATATTCTTAACTAGGCATTACTACACCAGGCACCCAAAACCCAGCTGATTTACCAACACGAGGAATTTCAGTGAAAGATCTTGCGCAGTCAAGTTTGTGGTGGAATGGGCCAGAGTGGCTAAAACTTGGAAGTGAAAACTGGCCTTCTAATCAGCCTATTGTAGGAGAATGCCAGGCTGAAGAAGAATGGGTGAGTGAGGTGAGAAAATGCACTGTGAACAGTTGTCAGGTTATGCAGCAGGACCCCATATTGAGGCTTGAGGACATTAGCAGTCTGAAAAGGTTGTTAAGAGTGACAGCATGGGTATATAGATTTACAAACAATATAAAGGGAGAAACAAGAAGGGAAGGAATTCTGAACAGTAAGGAGATTCAGCAAGCCAGGAAATACTGGGTGGTATATGTGCAGAAGGAAAAATTTGGTGAAGAGAGGGAATTGCTCACCAGCCATCCATTACAGGTTCTACCAACACATTCTGCTCTCAAGAGTTTGGATGTGTTTTTGGATCAGGATTTATTGAGAGTAGGAGGTAGACTACAGTTTTCTGGGCTTCCAGAGGAGAAAAGACATCCAATTTTGCTACTTTCTGGGGGGCACTTTGTGGACCTTTTGATCCTGGATACCCATCGTAAGTTGTTACATGCTGGAGTTAGAGAAGTGATAATAGAGATCAGACAACAGTTTTGGATTCCCAAAGTTAGACAAGTAGTAAAAAAGGTCTTGCGTAAATGTGTGGTTTGCAAGCGTTTATGGAAAACTGATGAGTGGGTAGTTGGGAGGTAACGAAAATGGTTCACTGAGTAGGTAGGTAGTTAATCTAACAATTATTAAATTCCTTTTATGTCAATAACTGGGTGGATGAAACCAATTGGTTGCTCACCAGAGTTATTCTCCACACTAGTATTTATATACTGTGTGACAAGAGCGTGCTCGGTAATAGATATACATTACCGATCAACCAACCAAAAAAAGACCAAGAGGACGCTGGTGGAAAAAGCCCCGCTAAAAGGAGAACAAAGGAGAACGAAAACGAGGAACGGGGCGAGAGGACGCAACTGGAGAAGGGACGAGAACAGACACCGAAGAAAGATCCCCACCAGCAAGTACGCTCTCGACAATTATACAGGAAGGAGAAAAGAGACTCTCTAATAACTAGCAGTAAGTGACTAATTGTGTTTTTAGCCCAGTTGGATCTTCTAACTTCTAACTTAGAAGACTCATTAAATTAAGCTGGGTCAGACAACTTAGGCCTACATTGTGGCATAAGACCCAGCATCAACTCATAGCTTAACAAAGGTGAAGGTAGATTGCCCTAACCTAATCTTGTGAGGAATCCTACTGTGGACCTCAATTTATCTGCCCGCTCTGGACCATTTCCGGAATCTCTAGGCTGACCCTCTAGGCTAGACTTGATCTACTCTATAGTTAGACTGGAGAAATAAGGGGTGGGTTAATTGTGGACCAATTCATACAGAGCATTTTTCACATTGGTGGTCCGTGTGTGGGGAATTTACAAACCTTAACCTTACTTAACAAAAAAATTGCAGAATTAGGCTAAATGGTCTAGCCTAAGCCTAAGCCTAAGCCTAACCTAATCAAGCCTAATTAGGTCTACAACCTAGGGCCTAACTAGGAAACATTTACATTTAAGGAGTCTCATTCTCTTATAAGCTTAGACCTGAGTGACACATAAGTACTTGGGGGGGATTAAACCAAATTTAAACTTGACTGTTTTGTCTGTGCTCTCTCTTCTCTGGTAATTTCTTCTTGTCCCCTATATTTCATTACGATCCCCAGTTAAACAATTTTGACTTAGACATGGACAGTGCGGAATTGAAAAAGTTAAAAAAGAAAAGGGGGGCAAAGTTGGGAGCTGTTACAAAGGCTGTGAACACTTTTAACAATATTACACAACCAGGTAAGGAAGACTTAGAGTGTGTAATTCTTAAATTGGAAACTAAAAAGAAGGAAATAATAGCCATTGATGAGAGTATTTCAGAGTTAGTTGAATCCGAAATGGCTGAAGAACAATTGATAGACCTTTACGCTGATAATGATGTTCAGGTAATCTCAATTGAACAGCAAATAATGAGACTACGGTCTCGTTTGACTGACTTAACACCAAATAAACCTAATTCTGATTTTAATCAAAGTAGAGCTAACCTTCAACAAAATTTAAGTGGCATGCTAAATCCTGAGTCACAAGAATTGAGGGCTCAGTTACCCATTTTGCTAGTACAAACATTTGAAGGGGACACGGTACAATTCCCATCTTTCATTGACAAATTTGAGAGTTTAATAGGTAATAAACCTTATATTTCAACTGTTGATAAGTTTAGCTACTTAACTAGTTTCCTTAAAGGCCCAGCCTATAACCTGATAGCCTATTTACCAGCCGTAGGGAATTCATATGAAGTAGCTATTCATCTCTTAAAACGTAATTACATTAATAAAGATGAGATTGTATATGAATTATCTCAAAATTTTTTTGATTTTGCACCCATAAAAGATAACCATAGTGATATGGAAAATTTTTATACAAAATTAGAAGCTATTATAGGACAACTGGTTAGCAATGAGATATATATTAAAGCTTCATCTTGGATTATACAAGGCATAGTTCTTAGGTGCCTTCCTTTGAGGGTTAAAGATATTTTAATTCTAAAGACGGGAGAAAATTATCCTAATCTTGAAGATATCAGAAAACACTTTCCCAATATCCTAACTAATTACAAATTGAGAGATATTCCAACAAAAAATAAGACCCAGACTATGGATAAACCAAAGACTGTTCCCAGAGACCAACTAGCTACAGCCAAACAGACAAAACTTGATACTGTAGAATCAAATGTGACCAACTGTAAAACACGAACACCTACATTACAGAACTTTAATGTAACTGCTGCCTCAACTTACACACTACATTGCAAATTTTGTGCAAGTAATGAACACAGTAGTACTGGGTGTGACAAATATTCAGACTTTAACCAAAGAGCTAAAAGATGTGAACAGTTGAACCTATGTAAAAAGTGTACTGGCCAGGGACATTAAAAGAAAGACTGTAAATCTAGGTTAAGATTCAAGTGTAAGTTTTGTAAAAGTTTACGACATGTCTCATCAATGTGTGATTCACCAAAGTGTCCAAACAATAGTACTCAAACTCAAAAGATACCTCCACCAAACAAAGGTAATCAAGAAAATGCCACTTTCATGGGACATTCTGTTTGCTCAAACAACGTAACAAGAAACACTGAGATTCTTTTACCAACTATTACTTTGGACTTAGTGAATAGTGAGGGTAGCACCACTCCAGTGAGATGTCTTATAGACTGTTGTTCTCAACAAACATTTGTTTCGCAAAATGTAGTTAATAAATTGGGTTTGACACCAAACCCGAATGAACAAAACCTCAATATTGCATCCTTTGTTAAGGATAACTCGGACAAAAATAGCTATAAGACAATTGACCTGGAACTACATTTAGAAAATAAATTAGAGAAAATTGAAGCAGTTATTATTTCTAAAGTAGGACAAAACAAACTGGTTATACCCAAACTAGAACAAACCATAAATCATTTGGGAAAACACTACAAAATAGCTGATAGACATATCACTAACAACACAGTAGCTAACATTGAAATGTTAATGGGGGCAGATTATATTAATCTTATTCATAAGGGCATAGTGAAGATAGGTAATGGTATAGCTATTCAGACTCCATCAGGGATAGCCCCTTTGGGTGACCTATCCAAATACAACCTAGACCTAAACCAAAATAGTTCATGACTAACAAATACTATGTGCCTCAACTCAGTCCTACATAATACCTGTAAGAATAGCAACACTTTGAATAATATTATCTCAACTGAGAACATTAATTCATCATTATCAAATGAAACTTTGGATGAGGCAATTCAAACTTTATGGTTGCTAGAATCTGTGGGTATACATGACACAAATCAAACTTCAGAAGATCAGTTAATGGTAGAAAGATTTGAAGACACCATTCAGTGCAAAGACAATAGTTATTTTATTGAGTTACCTTGGAAAATAAATTGTCCAACTTTAAGAGATAATCTCAAAGTAGCTAAAGGACATTTATATAAAGTAATGAAAAAACTCAAACAAGATAATAATATTCAAACATATAATGATGTCTTCAAAGAACAGCTACAGAAAGGCTTCATTGAAGAAGTAACAAATAACCCTTTTAAAAAAGATGGTTGTCATTATTTAACCCACAGGGGGGTCTATCGACAAGATGCCCCAACAACAAACTCAGAGTAGTATATAACTGTAGCTTCAAAGACAGTGATAAACACAGTTTGAATGATTGCCTGATTGAGGGTCCTAATCTCATTTCTGACCTTGTGAAGATCTTACTGAGGTTCAGGTTAGATAAATATGCCGTACAAAGTGACATTTCAAAGGCATTTTTGAGAATAAATCTTAAAAATGAATATGATAAGAACCAACTTAGGTTCTTATGGTTCACGGATCCATTTGATTTGAATAAAGGGTTCATAACCTATAGATTTAATGTTGTGTTGTTTGGAGCCAATTGCTCACCTAGCCTATTAGCATTGACAATTAGACATCATTTAAACCAGTTTAATAACTCCTTAACATTGAACTTCCTTAAGGAACTTTTTTTTACGTAGACAATCTAATAGGCTCAACAACAACAAAATCTGAATTATCTGAAGTCTATGAACACTCTCAAAACATTATGCAACAAGGTAACTTTGAACTTAGAGAGTGGATTTCAAATGATGAGGATTTAAACAAAAAGATTTTAAAGGATAATAATGGTCTTACTGAGCCATCAGACAGAGTTAAAACTTTAGGTATGAACTGGTATTTGGATGCAACTTCTAACAGTCATGATTCAATCTGTACTAAAGGTTTTAAACTTGATGAGGAAGCAAATACTAAAAGACAAATATTATCAGAGGCTTCCAAAATTTTTGATCCCATGGGTCTATTCCTGCCTTCAACAATAAAATCAAAGATTCTCCTCCAAGAAATTTGGAGGACAAATGTTGGGTGGGATGATCCAATAACAAATGAAAATCAAAAATCTTGGAAGAAGTTAGCTGCTGATTTAACAAAAGTGCAGAACATTAAAATTCAAAGGTGCTGTGGGTTTAGGGATAACCCCAGAGACTTCATGTGTTTGCTGATGCAAGCACACAAGCTTATGGGTGCTGTGCGTATCTTGTAAGTCCTACAGAAAGTCATATAATTTATGCAAAAGGGAAAGTTGCACCTCTCAAACCTACCCGAACCATACCTCAATTGGAACTATTGGCTGCTGCATTAGCCATTAAAACCATTTCATTGCTTAAGGATGCTTATCATGATGTGAACATAACTGATATCCACATCTGGCTTGACAGTCAGATTTGTCTTGCCTGGATACGGAATGATAGCATTAATAGTAAGAATATCTTTGTAAGAAATAGGCTAAAAGAAATAGCTGAAGCTAATGAAAGCCTACAAGTAAACTTTCACTATGTTCCAACTAAACAAAATCCAGCAGACTTTCTGACCAGAGGTTTATCCTACAAGTTGTTGAAGTCAAACAAAACTTGGTTTATGGGACCTAAGTGGCTCTGTAATACAGACCAATGGCCTGTGGAACAAGTTAACTTGACATTAAATTTAATCTTTTCAAATGAAAAGGTTGAACCAATCACTAATTATGAACGTTATTCTGACTTCAGTAAACTTGTCAGGGTCACAGCCTACTGTTTGAGGTTTGCTCACAACTGTTTAACTACAATTAACAAACAGCTAAATAAAAACAATCATAATTATACAGAAGTTGCAACCAAATACTGGATAGGCCATGCACAACAAAAAGAGTACAATAAAGAGTTAGAATTCTTGACTAATGGGAAACAAACAAAAGAACCTGTACCATCAGTAGTTGTGGATCTAAACTTGTTCAGAGATGAGGAAGGCCTTCTAAGGTGTAAAGGGAGATTAGACAAATCAAAACTGTCATACAAAAGCAAACATCCAATCCTTTTACCTAGATTTAGCTATTTGACAACATTAATCATCAGAAAAACACACAATGATGTATATCATATGGGGGTACCACAGACACTAACTACATTAAGAAAAACTTATTGGATACCCAAGGGAAGGATCGCTGTTAAAACAGTCCTGAGTGAGTGTGTCACATGTAGGCGTATTCATGCTAGGCCCTATAGGAAACCAAATCCTCCTGCTTTGCCAGAGGAGAGAGTTACTCTCAACAGACCCTTTGAGACTGTAGGCATTGACTATACAGGAGCATTGACTGTAGGGGTGGTTGATACTGAACAAAAAATGTACATTGTACTGTTTACATGTGCTGCCTCACGAGCTGTTTATCTGGATGTTGTGGAGGACCTTACAGCAGAATCTTTTGTTGCTGTCTTTAAGAGATTCTGTGCACGACATTCAGTACCAAAGACAGTTTGGACTGACAATGCTACATATTTCAAGGCTGGTGAACAAGTCATCCACGACTTGTTAAGCGATGAACTCACACAATTATATATACAAAATTCAAACATAAAGTGGAAGTATATTCCAGTTGCCTCTCCTTGGTATGGTTCTATCTGGGAGAGAAATATACAAACAGTAAAGAATTGCTTGAAGAAAGCAATTGGTAAAAAACAGATACACTTATTTGAGTTGCTCACTCTCCTGGCTGAGATTGAGAACATCATTAACAATAGACCACTCACTTATGTGAGTGACAACATTAATGACCCGGAACCATTAACTCCAAATCATTTGATTCGGGGAGAACAAGTTAGTCTCCTGCCGGACTACAATATAGACTCTTCAGAAGACCCAAACTGGACTCAACGACATGATGAGCTCCAGACTAAGTTACAACATTTAACTAGAGTTAAAGCTCATTTCATTAAACAGTGGAAAACTGAGTACTTGATGGGTCTAAGGGAGAGACATAAACAAATGACTAAGAAGGATTGGTCTGACACAATTAAGGTAGGGGACCTTGTTCTCATACATGACAGTACTCCAAGACAATACTGGCCTCTGGCTAGAGTTTCAGAACTCAGACCAGGGTGTTAAAAAAAGTGGTTAGAAATAACCGCATATATTTCCAAATAAAATATAAACAAAATAAATAAAAATAACAACCCTTGTTTCTAACCAACTAGTGAAGTTGGGTTTCCCTAATTAACAAAAGAAGAAAAAAAAAGTTTCTGAGATAAAAAAACGGAGCTTTGTCCATTCTTGAAAATTTTTGACCGCATGAAGCGGGCCCTTTTTTCTCAAAAAAATTTAAAATGCTCGTGGTTACCCAAACCGGGAAACTGAGTCAACCTTCTAACCTAACAACCTTTAATTAAACCTTATCCTTAATTAATAACCACTGCAATTAATCAAAAACCATGTTTAACTAAATAGAGGCCTATCAGACTAGGTGTAAGTAAGTTAAAGAAAATAACTAAGGTAAGAGAAAAAACTAGGTACCTAGACGAAACTCAAACCGGGCTACAATGGCCCTAACTCAATAATTAAATGGCTGTTATAGCCCCTACAAAAACCTAAAGGCAATATAGCCCTAACTTAACTTGAATAAAACCTTCAAAATCTTAAACCTTAAACCTTTAAAAACAAAACCTTAAGGGCAATACAGCCCTAGCCTAACTTAACCTGCAAAACCTAGGTCTGGGAAATAGCCCCTACAAATAAATAACCTAGCAGTGTGTTAAACAATAACCTAAAACTTAACAACTAAAATTAAAACCTGGAAACTAAATGAAACTTATGAATCAGTTAGAAACTGAAAGGGTAACGTTCAACTGGCAACTTCATTTTTGGTAAGTCTAAATTAATTTTGATGAATTTAGCTTCACCATAGTTAGTAATCTGGCTGCTGACCAAATGTTAACCTGAAAACCACTGCAACCTACAGTGGAAAAGTTTGTAGCTATGTTGACAGTGTCTAAATAGGCCATTATTATTTCTATAATTACCGTGTCTATTTAAAGTAAACTTAATCTAATATTACCCCAAAATAAAAATAATCTCTCTCAAGCTAAATAAAATAAATTCTAAATAATAAATTTTTCAATACAGGGGCAGACGGGGTAACAAGAGTGGTCAAATTAAGGACTTCAACGGGTGACACAACAAGAGACATTTTCTTTTGTACCCTTTAGAGTCTGGACCCAAAACAATGGACTTTGGAGAACCTTCTCCACTGACAGTAACAACTGGAGACACTGAACTTCCAGTAACTATTCCTTTGACAGTAGGAGTGGTAACGCATCCTACTACAACATTGACAGACACAAGACCTCAGCGACAAACAGCATTAAAGGCGCGACTATTTTTACAACAAAAAATAGATGCTGGGGAATTGTAATTTTATCTTCTAACTTTCACTTTTTCTTTTCTTATGGTAAAGACCATAGATAGTTTCATCCTATGGATGTATATTTTCTCTTCTAATTAAATGCTACACCTTCTCCATGAGAAGGTGAGGATAGGCACTGTTAATCAGATTAACAGGCATTTACAGTCAAATAGTTAGCTAGTCTACACTCAGACATAAAAATTGGTGACAATGACACCAAAATTTTTATCTCCCGGGCCCCCAGTATATGGAAAACTGATGAGTGGGTAGTTGGGAGGTAACGAAAATGGTTCACTGAGTAGGTAGGTAGTTAATCTAACAATTATTAAATTCCTTTTATGTCAATAACTGGGTGGATGAAACCAATTGGTTGCTCACCAGAGTTATTCTCCACACTAGTATTTATATACTGTGTGACAAGAGCGTGCTCGGTAATAGATATACATTACCGATCAACCAACCAAAAAAAGACCAAGAGGACGCTGGTGGAAAAAGCCCCGCTAAAAGGAGAACAAAGGAGAACGAAAACGAGGAACGGGGCGAGAGGACGCAACTGGAGAAGGGACGAGAACAGACACCGAAGAAAGATCCCCACCAGCAAGTACGCTCTCGACAATTATACAGGAAGGAGAAAAGAGACTCTCTAATAACTAGCAGTAAGTGACTAATTGTGTTTTTAGCCCAGTTGGATCTTCTAACTTCTAACTTAGAAGACTCATTAAATTAAGCTGGGTCAGACAACTTAGGCCTACATTGTGGCTAAGACCCAGCATCAACTCATAGCTTAACAAAGGTGAAGGTAGATTGCCCTAACCTAATTTGGTGAGGAATCCTACTGTGGACCTCAATTTATCTGCCCGCTCTGGACCATTTCCGGAATCTCTAGGCTGACCCCTCTAGGCTAGACTTGATCTACTCTATAGTTAGACTGGAGAAATAAGGGGTGGGTTAATTGTGGACCAATTCATACAGAGCATTTTTCACATTGTGGTCGTGTGTGGGGAATTTACAAACCTTAACCTTACTTAACAAAAAAATTGCAGAATTAGGCTAAATGGTCTAGCCTAAGCCTAAGCCTAAGCCTAACCTAATCAAGCCTAATTAGGTCTACAACCTAGGGCCTAACTAGGAAACATTTACATTTAAGGAGTCTCATTCTCTTATAAGCTTAGACCTGAGTGACACATAAGTACTTGGGGGGGATTAAACCAAATTTAAACTTGACTGTTTTGTCTGTGCTCTCTCTTCTCTGGTAATTTTTCTTTGTCCCCTATATTTCATTACGATCCCCAGTTAAACAATTTTGACTTAGACATGGACAGTGCGGAATTGAAAAAGTTAAAAAAGAAAAGGGGGCAAAGTTGGGAGCTGTTACAAAGGCTGTGAACACTTTTAACAATATTACACAACCAGGTAAGGAAGACTTAGAGTGTGTAATTCTTAAATTGGAAACTAAAAAGAGGAAATAATAGCCATTGATGAGAGTATTTCAGAGTTAGTTGAATCCGAAATGGCTGAAGAACAATTGATAGACCTTTACGCTGATAATGATGTTCAGGTAATTTCAATTGAACAGCAAATAATGAGACTACGGTCTCGTTTGACTGACTTAACACCAAATAAACCTAATTCTGATTTTAATCAAAGTAGAGCTAACCTTCAACAAAATTTAAGTGGCATGCTAAATCCTGAGTCACAAGAATTGAGGGCTCAGTTACCCATTTTGCTAGTACAAACATTTGAAGGGGACACGGTACAATTCCCATCTTTCATTGACAAATTTGAGAGTTTAATAGGTAATAAACCTTATATTTCAACTGTTGATAAGTTTAGCTACTTAACTAGTTCCTTAAAGGCCCAGCCTATAACCTGATAGCCTATTTACCAGCCGTAGGGAATTCATATGAAGTAGCTATTCATCTCTTAAAACGTAATTACATTAAAAAGATGAGATTGTATATGAATTATCTCAAAATTTTTTTGATTTTGCACCCATAAAAGATAACCATAGTGATATGGAAAATTTTTATACAAAATTAGAAGCTATTATAGGACAACTGGTTAGCAATGAGATATATATTAAAGCTTCATCTTGGATTATACAAGGCATAGTTCTTAGGTGCCTTCCTTTGAGGGTTAAAGATATTTTAATTCTAAAGACGGGAGAAATTATCCTAATCTTGAAGATATCAGAAAACACTTTCCCAATATCCTAACTAATTACAAATTGAGAGATATTCCAACAAAAAATAAGACCCAGACTATGGATAAACCAAAGACTGTTCCCGAGACCAACTAGCTACAGCCAAACAGACAAAACTTGATACTGTAGAATCAAATGTGACCAACTGTAAAACACGAACACCTACATTACAGAACTTTAATGTAACTGCTGCCTCAACTTACACACTACATTGCAAATTTTGTGCAAGTAATGAACACAGTAGTACTGGGTGTGACAAATATTCAGACTTAACCAAAGAGCTAAAAGATGTGAACAGTTGAACCTATGTAAAAGTGTACTGGCCAGGGACATTAAAAGAAAGACTGTAAATCTAGGTTAAGATTCAAGTGTAAGTTTTGTAAAAGTTTACGACATGTTCATCAATGTGTGATTCACCAAAGTGTCCAAACAATAGTACTCAAACTCAAAAGATACCTCCACCAAACAAAGGTAATCAAGAAAATGCCACTTTCATGGGACATTCTGTTTGCTCAAACAACGTAACAAGAAACACTGAGATTCTTTTACCAACTATTACTTTGGACTTAGTGAATAGTGAGGGTAGCACCACTCCAGTGAGATGTCTTATAGACTGTTGTTCTCAACAAACATTTGTTTCGCAAAATGTAGTTAATAAATTGGGTTTGACACCAAACCCGAATGAACAAAACCTCAATATTGCATCCTTTGTTAAGGATAACTCGGACAAAAATAGCTATAAGACAATTGACCTGGAACTACATTAGAAAATAAATTAGAGAAAATTGAAGCAGTTATTATTTCTAAAGTAGGACAAAACAAACTGGTTATACCCAAACTAGAACAAACCATAAATCATTTGGGAAAACACTACAAAATAGCTGATAGACATATCACTAACAACACAGTAGCTAACATTGAAATGTTATGGGGGCAGATTATATTAATCTTATTCATAAGGGCATAGTGAAGATAGGTAATGGTATAGCTATTCAGACTCCATCAGGGATAGCCCCTTTGGGTGACCTATCCAAATACAACCTAGACCTAAACCAAAATAGTTCATGACTAACAAATACTATGTGCCTCAACTCGTCCTACATAATACCTGTAAGAATAGCAACACTTTGAATAATATTATCTCAACTGAGAACATTAATTCATCATTATCAAATGAAACTTTGGATGAGGCAATTCAAACTTTATGGTTGCTAGAATCTGTGGGTATACATGACACAAATCAAACTTCAGAAGATCAGTTAATGGTAGAAAGATTTGAAGACACCATTCAGTGCAAAGACAATAGTTATTTTATTGAGTTACCTTGGAAAATAAATTGTCCAACTTTAAGAGATAATCTCAAAGTAGCTAAAGGACATTTATATAAAGTAATGAAAAAACTCAAACAAGATAATAATATTCAAACATATAATGATGTCTTCAAAGAACAGCTACAGAAAGGCTTCATTGAAGAAGTAACAAATAACCCTTTTAAAAAAGATGGTTGTCATTATTTAACCCACAGGGGGGTCTATCGACAAGATGCCCCAACAACAAAACTCAGAGTAGTATATAACTGTAGCTTCAAAGACTGATAAACACAGTTTGAATGATTGCCTGATTGAGGGTCCTAATCTCATTTCTGACCTTGTGAAGATCTTACTGAGGTTCAGGTTAGATAAATATGCCGTACAAAGTGACATTTCAAAGGCATTTTTGAGAATAAATCTTAAAAATGAATATGATAAGAACCAACTTAGGTTCTTATGGTTCACGGATCCATTTGATTTGAATAAAGGGTTCATAACCTATAGATTTAATGTTGTGTTGTTTGGAGCCAATTGCTCACCTAGCCTATTAGCATTGACAATTAGACATCTTTTAAACCATTTAATAACTCCTTAACATTGAACTTCCTTAAGGAACTTTTTTTTACGTAGACAATCTAATAGGCTCAACAACAACAAAATCTGAATTATCTGAAGTCTATGAACACTCTCAAAACATTATGCAACAAGGTAACTTTGAACTTAGAGAGTGGATTTCAAATGATGAGGAGGTATTTGGATGCAACTTCTAACAGTCATGATTCAATCTGTACTAAAGGTTTTAAACTTGATGAGGAAGCAAATACTAAAAGACAAATATTATCAGAGGCTTCCAAAATTTTTGATCCCATGGGTCTATTCCTGCCTTCAACAATAAAATCAAAGATTCTCCTCCAAGAAATTTGGAGGACAAATGTTGGGTGGGATGATCCAATAACAAATGAAAATCAAAAATCTTGGAAGAAGTTAGCTGCTGATTTAACAAAAGTGCAGAACATTAAAATTCAAAGGTGCTGTGGTGTTTAGGGATAAGCCCAGAGACTTCATGTGTTTGCTGATGCAAGCACACAAGCTTATGGGTGCTGTGCGTATCTTGTAAGTCCTACAGAAAGTCATATAATTTATGCAAAAGGGAAAGTTGCACCTCTCAAACTACCGAACCATACCTCAATTGGAACTATTGGCTGCTGCATTAGCCATTAAACACCATTTCATTGCTTAAGGATGCTTATCATGATGTGAACTAACTGATATCCACATCTGGCTTGACAGTCAGATTGTCTTGCCTGGATACGGAATGATAGCATTAATAGTAAGAATATCTTTGTGTAAGAAATAGGCTAGAAAAAATAGCTGAAGCTAATGAAAGCCTACAAGTAAACTTTCACTATGTTCCAACTAAACAAAATCCAGCAGACTTTCTGACCAGAGGTTTATCCTACAAGTTGTTGAAGTCAACAAACTTGGTTTATGGGACCTAAGTGGCTCTGTAATACAGACCAATGGCCTGTGGAACAAGTTAACTTGACATTAAATTTAATCTTTTCAAATGAAAGGTTGAACCAATCACTAATTATGAACGTTATTCTGACTTCAGTAAACTTGTCAGGGTCCAGCCTACTGTTTTGAGGTTTGCTCACAACTGTTTTAACTACAATTAACAAACAGCTAAATAAAAACAATCATAATTATACAGAAGTTGCAACCAATACTGGATAGGCCATGCACAACAAAAAGAGTACAATAAAGAGTTAGAATTCTTGACTAATGGGAAACAAACAAAAGAACTGTACCATCAGTAGTTGTGGATCTAAACTTGTTCAGAGATGAGAAGGCCTTCTAAGGTGTAAAGGGAGGATTAACAAATCAAAACTGTCATACAAAAGCAAACATCCATCCTTTTACCTAGATTTAGCTATTTGACAACATTAATCATCAGAAAAACACACAATGATGTATATCATATGGGGGTACCACAGACACTAACTACATTAAGAAAAACTTATTGGATACCCAAGGGAAGGATCGCTGTTAAAACAGTCGCTGAGTGAGTGTGGTCACATGTAGGCGTATTCATGCTAGGCCCTATAGGAAACCAAATCCTCCTGCTTTGCCAGAGGAAGAGTTACTCTCAACAGACCCTTTGAGACTGTAGGCATTGACTATACAGGAGCATTGACTGTAGTGGTTGATACTGAACAAAAAATGTACATTGTACTGTTTACATGTGCTGCCTCACGAGCTGTTTATCTGGATGTTTGGAGGACCTTACAGCAGAATCTTTTGTTGCTGTCTTTAAGAGATTCTGTGCACGACATTCAGTACCAAAGGACAGTTTGGACTGACAATGCTACATATTTCAAGGCTGGTGAACAAGTCATCCACGACTTGTTAAGCGATGAACTCACACAATTATATATACAAAATTCAAACATAAAGTGGAAGTATATTCCAGTTGCCTCTCCTTGGTATGGTTCTATCTGGGAGAGAAATATACAAACAGTAAAGAATTGCTTGAAGAAAGCAATTGGTAAAAAACAGATACACTTATTTGAGTTGCTCACTCTCCTGGCTGAGATTGAGAACATCATTAACAATAGACCACTCACTTATGTGAGTGACAACATTAATGACCCGGAACCATTAACTCCAAATCATTTGATTCGGGGAGAACAAGTTAGTCTCCTGCCGGACTACAATATAGACTCTTCAGAAGACCCAAACTGGACTCAACGACATGATGAGCTCCAGACTAAGTTACAACATTTAACTAGAGTTAAAGCTCATTTCATTAAACAGTGGAAAACTGAGTACTTGATGGGTCTAAGGGAGAGACATAAACAAATGACTAAGAAGGATTGGTCTGACACAATTAAGGTAGGGGACCTTGTTCTCATACATGACAGTACTCCAAGACAATACTGGCCTCTGGCTAGAGTTTCAGAACTCAGACCAGGGTGTTAAAAAAAGTGGTTAGAAATAACCGCATATATTTCCAAATAAAATATAAACAAAATAAATAAAAATAACAACCCTTGTTTCTAACCAACTAGTGAAGTTGGGTTTCCCTAATTAACAAAAAGAAGAAAAAAAAAGTTTCTGAGATAAAGAAAAACGGAGCTTTGTCCATTCTTGAAAATTTTTGACCGCATGAAGCGGGCCCTTTTTTCTCAAAAAAATTTAAAATGCTCGTGGTTACCCAAACCGGGAAACTGAGTCAACCTTCTAACCTAACAACCTTTAATTAAACCTTATCCTTAATTAATAACCACTGCAATTAATCAAAAACCATGTTTAACTAAATAGAGGCCTATCAGAACTAGGTGTAAGTAAGTTAAAGAAAATAACTAAGGTAAGAGAAAAAACTAGGTACCTAGACGAAACTCAAACCGGGCTACAATGGCCCTAACTCAATAATTAAATGGCTGTTATAGCCCCTACAAAAACCTAAAGGCAATATAGCCCTAACTTAACTTGAATAAAACCTTCAAAATCTTAAACCTTAAACCTTTAAAAACAAACCTTAAGGGCAATACAGCCCTAGCCTAACTTAACCTGCAAAACCTAGGTCTGGGAAATAGCCCCTACAAATAAATAACCTAGCAGTGTGTTAAACAATAACCTAAAACTTAACAACTAAAATTAAAACCTGGAAACTAAATGAAACTTATGAATCAGTTAGAAACTGAAAGGGTAACGTTCAACTGGCAACTTCATTTTTGGTAAGTCTAAATTAATTTTGATGAATTTAGCTTCACCATAGTTAGTAATCTGGCTGCTGACCAAATGTTAACCTGAAAACCACTGCAACCTACAGTGGAAAAGTTTGTAGCTATGTTGACAGTGTCTAAATAGGCCATTATTATTTCTATAATTACCGTGTCTATTTAAAGTAAACTTAATCTAATATTACCCCAAAATAAAAATAATCTCTCTCAAGCTAAATAAAATAAATTCTAAATAATAAATTTTTCAATACAGGGGCAGACGGGGTAACAAGAGTGGTCAAATTAAGGACTTCAACGGGTGACACAACAAGAGACATTTCTCTTTTGTACCCTTTAGAGTCTGGACCCAAAACAATGGACTTTGGAGAACCTTCTCCACTGACAGTAACAACTGGAGACACTGAACTTCCAGTAACTATTCCTTTGACAGTAGGAGTGGTAACGCATCCTACTACAACATTGACAGACACAAGACCTCAGCGACAAACAGCATTAAAGGCGCGACTATTTTTACAACAAAAAATAGATGCTGGGGAATTGTAATTTTATCTTCTAACTTTCACTTTTTCTTTTCTTATGGTAAAGACCATAGTAGTTTCATCCTATGGATGTATATTTTCTCTTCTAATTAAATGCTACACCTTCTCCATGAGAAGGTGAGGATAGGCACTGTTAATCAGATTAACAGGCATTTACAGTCAAATAGTTAGCTAGTCTACACTCAGACATAAAAATTGGTGACAATGACACCAAAATTTTTATCTCCCGGGGCCCCCAGTATATGGAAAACTGATGAGTGGGTAGTTGGGAGGTAACGAAAATGGTTCACTGAGTAGGTAGGTAGTTAATCTAACAATTATTAAATTCCTTTTATGTCAATAACTGGGTGGATGAAACCAATTGGTTGCTCACCAGAGTTATTCTCCACACTAGTATTTATATACTGTGTGACAAGAGCGTGCTCGGTAATAGATATACATTACCGATCAACCAACCAAAAAAAGACCAAGAGGACGCTGGTGGAAAAAGCCCCGCTAAAAGGAGAACAAAGGAGAACGAAAACGAGGAACGGGGCGAGAGGACGCAACTGGAGAAGGGACGAGAACAGACACCGAAGAAAGATCCCCACCAGCAAGTACGCTCTCGACAATTATACAGGAAGGAGAAAAGAGACTCTCTAATAACTAGCAGTAAGTGACTAATTGTGTTTTTAGCCCAGTTGGATCTTCTAACTTCTAACTTAGAAGACTCATTAAATTAAGCTGGGTCAGACAACTTAGGCCTACATTGTGGCATAAGACCCAGCATCAACTCATAGCTTAACAAAGGTGAAGGTAGATTGCCCTAACCTAATTTGTGAGGAATCCTACTGTGGACCTCAATTTATCTGCCCGCTCTGGACCATTTCCGGAATCTCTAGGCTGACCCCTCTAGGCTAGACTTGATCTACTCTATAGTTAGACTGGAGAAATAAGGGGTGGGTTAATTGTGGACCAATTCATACAGAGCATTTTTCACATTGGTGGTCCGTGTGTGGGGAATTTACAAACCTTAACCTTACTTAACAAAAAATTGCAGAATTAGGCTAAATGGTCTAGCCTAAGCCTAAGCCTAAGCCTAACCTAATCAAGCCTAATTAGGTCTACAACCTAGGGCCTAACTAGGAAACATTTACATTTAAGGAGTCTCATTCTCTTATAAGCTTAGACCTGAGTGACACATAAGTACTTGGGGGGGATTAAACCAAATTTAAACTTGACTGTTTTGTCTGTGCTCTCTCTTCTCTGGTAATTTCTTCTTGTCCCTATATTCATTACGATCCCCAGTTAAACAATTTTGACTTAGACATGGACAGTGCGGAATTGAAAAAGTTAAAAAAGAAAAGGGGGGCAAAGTTGGGAGCTGTTACAAAGGCTGTGAACACTTTTAACAATATTACACAACCAGGTAAGGAAGATTAGAGTGTGTAATTCTTAAATTGGAAACTAAAAAGAAGGAAATAATAGCCATTGATGAGAGTATTTCAGAGTTAGTTGAATCCGAAATGGCTGAAGAACAATTGATAGACCTTTACGCTGATAATGATGTTCAGGTAATCTCAATTGAACAGCAAATAAGAGACTACGGTCTCGTTTGACTGACTTAACACCAAATAAACCTAATTCTGATTTTAATCAAAGTAGAGCTAACCTTCAACAAAATTTAAGTGGCATGCTAAATCCTGAGTCACAAGAATTGAGGGCTCAGTTACCCATTTTGCTAGTACAAACATTTGAAGGGGACACGGTACAATTCCCATCTTTCATTGACAAATTTGAGAGTTTAATAGGTAATAAACCTTATATTTCAACTGTTGATAAGTTTAGCTACTTAACTAGTTTCCTTAAAGGCCCAGCCTATAACCTGATAGCCTATTTACCAGCCGTAGGGAATTCATATGAAGTAGCTATTGCTCTTAAAACGTAATTACATTAATAAAGATGAGATTGTATATGAATTATCTCAAAATTTTTTGATTTTGCACCCATAAAAGATAACCATAGTGATATGGAAAATTTTTATACAAAATTAGAAGCTATTATAGGACAACTGGTTAGCAATGAGATATATATTAAAGCTTCATCTTGGATTATACAAGGCATAGTTCTTAGGTGCCTTCCTTTGAGGGTTAAAGATATTTTAATTCTAAAGACGGGAGAAAATTATCCTAATCTTGAAGATATCAGAAAACACTTTCCCAATATCCTAACTAATTACAAATTGAGAGATATTCCAACAAAAATAAGACCCAGACTATGGATAAACCAAAGACTGTTCCCAGAGACCAACTAGCTACAGCCAAACAGACAAAACTTGATACTGTAGAATCAAATGTGACCAACTGTAAAACACGAACACCTACATTACAGAACTTTAATGTAACTGCTGCCTCAACTTACACACTACATCATTGCAAATTTTGTGCAAGTAATGAACACAGTAGTACTGGGTGTGACAAATATTCAGACTTTAACCAAAGAGCTAAAAGATGTGAACAGTTGAACCTATGTAAAAAGTGTACTGGCCAGGGACATTAAAGAAAGACTGTAAATCTAGGTTAAGATTCAAGTGTAAGTTTTGTAAAAGTTTACGACATGTCTCATCAATGTGTGATTCACCAAAGTGTCCAAACAATAGTACTCAAACTCAAAAGATACCTCCACCAAACAAAGGTAATCAAGAAAATGCCACTTTCATGGGACATTCTGTTTGCTCAAACAACGTAACAAGAAACACTGAGATTCTTTTACCAACTATTACTTTGGACTTAGTGAATAGTGAGGGTAGCACCACTCCAGTGAGATGTCTTATAGACTGTTGTTCTCAACAAACATTTGTTTCGCAAAATGTAGTTAATAAATTGGGTTTGACACCAAACCCGAATGAACAAAACCTCAATATTGCATCCTTTGTTAAGGATAACTCGGACAAAAATAGCTATAAGACAATTGACCTGGAACTACATTTAGAAAATAAATTAGAGAAAATTGAAGCAGTTATTATTTCTAAAGTAGGACAAAACAAACTGGTTATACCCAAACTAGAACAAACCATAAATCATTTGGGAAAACACTACAAAATAGCTGATAGACATATCACTAACAACACAGTAGCTAACATTGAAATGTTAATGGGGGCAGATTATATTAATCTTATTCATAAGGGCATAGTGAAGATAGGTAATGGTATAGCTATTCAGACTCCATCAGGGATAGCCCCTTTGGGTGACCTATCCAAATACAACCTAGACCTAAACCAAAATAGTTCATGACTAACAAATACTATGTGCCTCAACTCAGTCCTACATAATACCTGTAAGAATAGCAACACTTTGAATAATATTATCTCAACTGAGAACATTAATTCATCATTATCAAATGAAACTTTGGATGAGGCAATTCAAACTTTATGGTTGCTAGAATCTGTGGGTATACATGACACAAATCAAACTTCAGAAGATCAGTTAATGGTAGAAAGATTTGAAGACACCATTCAGTGCAAAGACAATAGTTATTTTATTGAGTTACCTTGGAAAATAAATTGTCCAACTTTAAGAGATAATCTCAAAGTAGCTAAAGGACATTTATATAAAGTAATGAAAAAACTCAAACAAGATAATAATATTCAAACATATAATGATGTCTTCAAAGAACAGCTACAGAAAGGCTTCATTGAAGAAGTAACAAATAACCCTTTTAAAAAAGATGGTTGTCATTATTTAACCCACAGGGGGGTCTATCGACAAGATGCCCCAACAACAAAACTCAGAGTAGTATATAACTGTAGCTTCAAAGACAGTGATAAACACAGTTTGAATGATTGCCTGATTGAGGGTCCTAATCTCATTTCTGACCTTGTGAAGATCTTACTGAGGTTCAGGTTAGATAAATATGCCGTACAAAGTGACATTTCAAAGGCATTTTTGAGAATAAATCTTAAAAATGAATATGATAAGAACCAACTTAGGTTCTTATGGTTCACGGATCCATTTGATTTGAATAAAGGGTTCATAACCTATAGATTTAATGTTGTGTTGTTTGGAGCCAATTGCTCACCTAGCCTATTAGCATTGACAATTAGACATCATTTTAAACCAGTTTAATAACTCCTTAACATTGAACTTCCTTAAGGAACTTTTTTTACGTAGACAATCTAATAGGCTCAACAACAACAAAATCTGAATTATCTGAAGTCTATGAACACTCTCAAAACATTATGCAACAAGGTAACTTTGAACTTAGAGAGTGGATTTCAAATGATGAGGAGGTATTTGGATGCAACTTCTAACAGTCATGATTCAATCTGTACTAAAGGTTTTAAACTTGATGAGGAAGCAAATACTAAAAGACAAATATTATCAGAGGCTTCCAAAATTTTTGATCCCATGGGTCTATTCCTGCCTTCAACAATAAAATCAAAGATTCTCCTCCAAGAAATTTGGAGGACAAATGTTGGGTGGGATGATCCAATAACAAATGAAAATCAAAAATCTTGGAAGAAGTTAGCTGCTGATTTAACAAAAGTGCAGAACATTAAAATTCAAAGGTGCTGTGGGTTTAGGGATAAGCCCCAGAGACTTCATGTGTTTGCTGATGCAAGCACACAAGCTTATGGGTGCTGTGCGTATCTTGTAAGTCCTACAGAAAGTCATATAATTTATGCAAAAGGGAAAGTTGCACCTCTCAAACCTACCCGAACCATACCTCAATTGGAACTATTGGCTGCTGCATTAGCCATTAAAACCATTTCATTGCTTAAGGATGCTTATCATGATGTGAACATAACTGATATCCACATCTGGCTTGACAGTCAGATTTGTCTTGCCTGGATACGGAATGATAGCATTAATAGTAAGAATATCTTTGTAAGAAATAGGCTAAAAGAAATAGCTGAAGCTAATGAAAGCCTACAAGTAAACTTTCACTATGTTCCAACTAAACAAAATCCAGCAGACTTTCTGACCAGAGGTTTATCCTACAAGTTGTTGAAGTCAAACAAAACTTGGTTTATGGGACCTAAGTGGCTCTGTAATACAGACCAATGGCCTGTGGAACAAGTTAACTTGACATTAAATTTAATCTTTTCAAATGAAAAGGTTGAACCAATCACTAATTATGAACGTTATTCTGACTTCAGTAAACTTGTCAGGGTCACAGCCTACTGTTTGAGGTTTGCTCACAACTGTTTAACTACAATTAACAAACAGCTAAATAAAAACAATCATAATTATACAGAAGTTGCAACCAAATACTGGATAGGCCATGCACAACAAAAAGAGTACAATAAAGAGTTAGAATTCTTGACTAATGGGAAACAAACAAAAGAACCTGTACCATCAGTAGTTGTGGATCTAAACTTGTTCAGAGATGAGGAAGGCCTTCTAAGGTGTAAAGGGAGATTAGACAAATCAAAACTGTCATACAAAAGCAAACATCCAATCCTTTTACCTAGATTTAGCTATTTGACAACATTAATCATCAGAAAAACACACAATGATGTATATCATATGGGGGTACCACAGACACTAACTACATTAAGAAAAACTTATTGGATACCCAAGGGAAGGATCGCTGTTAAAACAGTCCTGAGTGAGTGTGTCACATGTAGGCGTATTCATGCTAGGCCCTATAGGAAACCAAATCCTCCTGCTTTGCCAGAGGAGAGAGTTACTCTCAACAGACCCTTTGAGACTGTAGGCATTGACTATACAGGAGCATTGACTGTAGGGGTGGTTGATACTGAACAAAAAATGTACATTGTACTGTTTACATGTGCTGCCTCACGAGCTGTTTATCTGGATGTTGTGGAGGACCTTACAGCAGAATCTTTTGTTGCTGTCTTTAAGAGATTCTGTGCACGACATTCAGTACCAAAGACAGTTTGGACTGACAATGCTACATATTTCAAGGCTGGTGAACAAGTCATCCACGACTTGTTAAGCGATGAACTCACACAATTATATATACAAAATTCAAACATAAAGTGGAAGTATATTCCAGTTGCCTCTCCTTGGTATGGTTCTATCTGGGAGAGAAATATACAAACAGTAAAGAATTGCTTGAAGAAAGCAATTGGTAAAAAACAGATACACTTATTTGAGTTGCTCACTCTCCTGGCTGAGATTGAGAACATCATTAACAATAGACCACTCACTTATGTGAGTGACAACATTAATGACCCGGAACCATTAACTCCAAATCATTTGATTCGAGGAGAACAAGTTAGTCTCCTGCCGGACTACAATATAGACTCTTCAGAAGACCCAAACTGGACTCAACGACATGATGAGCTCCAGACTAAGTTACAACATTTAACTAGAGTTAAAGCTCATTTCATTAAACAGTGGAAAACTGAGTACTTGATGGGTCTAAGGGAGAGACATAAACAAATGACTAAGAAGGATTGGTCTGACACAATTAAGGTAGGGGACCTTGTTCTCATACATGACAGTACTCCAAGACAATACTGGCCTCTGGCTAGAGTTTCAGAACTCAGACCAGGGTGTTAAAAAAAGTGGTTAGAAATAACCGCATATATTTCCAAATAAAATATAAACAAAATAAATAAAAATAACAACCCTTGTTTCTAACCAACTAGTGAAGTTGGGTTTCCCTAATTAACAAAAAGAAGAAAAAAAAGTTTCTGAGATAAAGAAAAACGGAGCTTTGTCCATTCTTGAAAATTTTTGACCGCATGAAGCGGGCCCTTTTTTCTCAAAAAAATTTAAAATGCTCGTGGTTACCCAAACCGGGAAACTGAGTCAACCTTCTAACCTAACAACCTTTAATTAAACCTTATCCTTAATTAATAACCACTGCAATTAATCAAAAACCATGTTTAACTAAATAGAGGCCTATCAGAACTAGGTGTAAGTAAGTTAAAGAAAATAACTAAGGTAAGAGAAAAAACTAGGTACCTAGACGAAACTCAAACCGGGCTACAATGGCCCTAACTCAATAATTAAATGGCTGTTATAGCCCCTACAAAAACCTAAAGGCAATATAGCCCTAACTTAACTTGAATAAAACCTTCAAAATCTTAAACCTTAAACCTTTAAAAACAAAACCTTAAGGGCAATACAGCCCTAGCCTAACTTAACCTGCAAAACCTAGGTCTGGGAAATAGCCCCTACAAATAAATAACCTAGCAGTGTGTTAAACAATAACCTAAAACTTAACAACTAAAATTAAAACCTGGAAACTAAATGAAACTTATGAATCAGTTAGAAACTGAAAGGGTAACGTTCAACTGGCAACTTCATTTTTGGTAAGTCTAAATTAATTTTGATGAATTTAGCTTCACCATAGTTAGTAATCTGGCTGCTGACCAAATGTTAACCTGAAAACCACTGCAACCTACAGTGAAAAAGTCTGTAGCTATGTTGACAGTAGGGCTGTGCCGGATACCACTATCCGGCAGGATATCCGGCCGGATAACAGCTATTATCCGGTATCCTGTATCCGGCCGGATAGATGTCAGTATCCGGCCGGATAGCCGGATATTTATGATAGTCTTTTTTGTAATGGGAATACCATCTGGGCCCGCCCCTTTCCAATCTTAGCTTGCATAGCCTTTAGCTAGCAAAAGTTGAATATAGTTGTACAAAAATCTAAAATTAAAATAATTGATAAATAAGCATGTACCACTACTAGTATGTAACTATATTAACACTGCTAAAAAGGCAAAATGTTTGGTCCAGCTAAAAGTGTGACGCATAGCTAAGATCCCAGCTTCCCTTACTTTTTAATTTTAATTTTTATTTTTTATTTTATATATATTGCAAATTACAATATGAAAAAATATGAATTAGCGAAACCTTTTATTAAGATTTGAGATATAAAAATAAAACATATAGCCTAATCAAATATACCAGTAAGGTAAGTGAAATTATTAAAATAGCAAAACCTTAAAAAGTAAAAACTCACATTAAACAATAAAAATTAATACTATGTTCAAGACACTAGATTCACAAGTTTAAATCAAATTTTCGTCCATTGTGATGGATAAAAAGAAGCATCTCCCCTCGCTTTGGTAGCAAAGTACTTCTTTTTTCTTCAAAAATTTCCGTATTCGGAAAACATTCTTTCTGAGAAAACTGAAGATGCTTGTGTCACTAGCCATTTTAGAGCAATTTTCTTGAGAGATGGAAAGGATTCTTCATTTTTCCAAATTTCAAGTGGAGATAGTCGTCTGTCTGATATGGTTTTTTTTGCATATTGCTCAATTTCCTCTGCTATTTCTGCGAATGAAGCCATCTTACGGCTTTTTTTAAACTTTTTCTCACCAGGTATCTTTTCTGAATTTTCTTGTGTTAGTTCCCTGAAACAAGCAGAGAGTGGATCATCATCAAACTTTGCCTTTTTTCTTCCTGTTGAGGAGGAAGAAGAATTAGAATCGTCGCTGCTGTGAGCCTGTTCTTCAAAATATTTATCTCTAATTTTCTCTAGGTTGTTTATTTCATTTATTTCTTCAATTAACCATGTCTTAATATTTTCCTTTTGTTGATCTTTGAAAACAAAAATTTAAGTCGTGGATCAATGACAGTTGCTAGAGCATACTTCCGATTTGTTAAGACATTTAGACACTTTCTTTTTTCATTGCTTTCATTGGCAAAAAATCGTGACCGCAATGACTTCAACAGTTCATCTTTTATAGTTTGGACTCCTTGATCATCCTGGCCAATTTTTGAAAGAAACCTTTCAAGCGCGCACATGTTTGGGATAACAGTAGAGAGTAAACTATATTCTGTACTCATTTCTTGGGTGAGTTTAAAAAATGGCTGTAAAAGCTTTAAAAATTTTCAATCAAGTACCACTCATTAGATGAAATAACAAGTAATTCACTATGATCAGCAAGGTATATTTGAACTGATTTTTTCAACTTAACCATACGTTCTAGCATCAAATAAGATGAGTTCCAGCACGTTAAAACATCTTGTACCAATAGAAGAGGAACATGACCCTGTTGTGTTTGGAGAGCTTTAAATTCAGAAGTAGCCAGTGGGGAGTGGTTAAAATGTGTCACTAAACGTCGACACTTTGCCAAAAGATCTTTTATAGATCATTGAGCCATTAATGCATCATTCACCACTAGCTGTAGCAAATGAATTGAACAGTGAACAGAAGGTATTTCCGCAAGGTCACATCCCAAAGCTATGTTAGAAGCTCCATCTCTGACCAATATATTACGCCTTGATCTGTCAATATTCCATGATTGCCACATAGATTGCAATTTGTCCGCTATATTAATTCCTGTATGCGATCCTGAAAAATGAGCTGAATGCAATACTGCATTACAATGAGTGTAGTCATTCATGATCCAATGACCTGACAAGGAAATGAATGATTCATTTGAAGAAGAGCAGGTCCAAATATCGGAAGTGAAGCTAATGTATTTCCCTTCTTTCAATTTATTCATAACAATTTCTTTGAGTTCTTCATAGATTTTGGGTATGACTTTTTCTGAAAAATATGTTCGATTTGGTAGCAAATACCTTGGCTGTACGTGGGCCATCAGTCCTATAAAGCCATCTTGTTCAACTAAACTAAAAGGATGGTTGTCCAGTGCCATCATTAATCCTATCTTTTTATGTAAAGCTTGAGCTTTTGAGTCATTTATATCCCATAATTTCTTAAAGGAAAAACTTTCTTCTAACGTGAGTTGCTTTTCCATGGCAACTAATTTTTTCTCCTTCGGAGCCATTGAGGTGGTCGCTATAGGTTGATTTTGATTTTCAGATGATTTGTTAAGTTGAGACACTTCTTTATATTCTTTTGAATGCAGCATCTTTGCATGATTGTGCAAAGGTTTTGTGCTATAGCACCTAGCACCCAATTTCTCTGATCCCCTTTTAATCTGTTTGGAACATAGGGAGCAAATAGCTATCGTTGGATTAGTCTCATGTATTGTAAATATTTTCCAAATAAAACTAGCCATTTTAGGGGGTAAATAATGTTAAAATATTGCTGTAAGCCTATAACTAATACTAACTAGCTATATAGCTATATGATTTAGGCAATGAAACAATCCTGAAAAGGATAAAATATAGGTAATTAGTAAAGTTATTGAAAGATAGCTATAATTTACATCAAATAGTGATTAAAATTTGATAGTATAGTCAATTAGTCAAGTAATAGCTAAATAATAATATATAAAAAATTATGAATTATTTGAATGATATTATCCGGTATCCGGCCGGATATCCGGCCGGATATATATTTTTTTTTATCCGGCTATCCGGTATCCGGCCGGATAGTAAAAAATACTATCCGGCACACCCCTAGTTGACAGTGTCTAAATAGGCCATTATTATTTCTATAATTACCGTGTCTATTTAAAGTAAACTTAATCTAATATTACCCCAAAATAAAAATAATCTCTCAAGCTAAATAAAATAAATTCTAAATAATAAATTTTTCAATATGGCGCCCCCGGGTGGGCAGTCGAGAAGTTAGTTACCCTTTTTTGTTTTATTTCTGATACAATAGTTTTAAATCCAGTGAATTAAATTTTTTACACAACCTAAACAAACCTAGCCTAACCTGGCTGAACCTAAAAAGCAAACCTAGCCTAACCTGGCTGAACCTAAAACAACCTAAACAAACCTAGCCTAACCTGGCTAAACCTAAAAAAACAAACCTAGCCTAACCTGGCTGAACCTAAAACAACCTAAAACACAAACCTAGCCTAACCTGGCTGAACCTAAAACAACCCAAACAAACCTAGCCTAACCTGGCTGAACCTAAAACAACCTAAAACACAAACCTAGCCTAACCTGGCTGAACCTAAAAAACAAACCTAGCCTAACCTGGCTGAACCTAAAAAACAAACCTAGCCTAACCTGGCTGAACCTAAAAAACAAACCTAGCCTAACCTGGCTGAACCTAAAAAACAAACCTAGCCTAACCTGGCTGAACCTAAAAAACAAACCTAGCCTAACCTGGCTGAACCTAAAAAAAAAAAACCTCGCCTAACCTGGCTAAACCTAAAAAACAAACCTAACCTGGCTGAACCTAAAACAACCTAAAACACAAACCTAACCTAACCTGACTGAACCTAAAACAACCTAAAACACAAACCTAACCTAACCTGGCTGAACCTAAAACAACCGAAACAAACCTGGCTGAACCTAAAAAACAAACCTAGCCTAACCTGGCTGAACCTAAAAAAAAACCTAGCCTAACCTGGCTGAACCTAAAAAACAAACCTAGCCTAACCTGGCTGAACCTAAAAAACAAACCTAGCCTAACCTGGCTGAACCTAAAAAAAAAAAACCTAGCCTAACCTGGCTAAACCTAAAAAACAAACCTAGCCTAACCTGGCTGAACCTAAAACAACCTAAAACACAAACCTAGCCTAACCTGGCTGAACCTAAAACAACCCAAACAAACCTAGCCTAACCTGGCTGAACCTAAAAAACAAACCTAGCCTAACCTGGCTGAACCTAAAAAAAAAAAACCTAGCCTAACCTGGCTGAACCTAAAAAACAAACCTAGCCTAACCTGGCTGAACCTAAAAAACAAACCTAGCCTAACCTGGCTAAACCTAAAACAACCTAAGCAAACCTAGCCTAACCTGGCTGAACCTAAAACAACCTAAGCAAACCTAGCCTAACCTGGCTGAACCAACAACACAAACCAACCTACCTACCCTACCAAACCTCCCTACCCTACCTACCCTACCAAACCAACCTACCCTACCCTACCTACCCTACCAAACCAACCTACCTACCCTACCAAACCTCCCTACCCTACCTAACCTAACCTACCAAACCAACCTAAACTACCCTACCTACCCTACCAAACCAACCAACCTACCCTAACCTAACCTACCCTACAAAACCAACCTACCTAACCTACCCTACCAAACCAACCTACCTAACCTACCCTACCAAACCAACCTACCCTACCTACCCTAACCTACCCTACCAAACCAACCTACCCTACCTACCCTAACCTACCCTACTTAACCTAAAATACCTAACCTACCTACCCTACCTAACCTAAAAAAAACTTTTTAAGAGAACTTTACCATTTGTCCTTAAACTACTCCCTTCCAAAGGTTTTGATTTCAGACAATCAAGCCACCTTCAACACCAGATTGCACAATTTAGCAATAACTTAGGACTAACGTTCTACAGAAAAGACGCTTTCATTTTCATATTTCACCTAAAAGGAACTTTTCTGTAGAGCATGTCATTTTCATTCATCAAAATAAATAAATAAAATTTCCCAAGAATATAATTCTGGGTAAATTTTTTCCCCTTGGGGGGAATGTTAAAAAAAGTGGTTAGAAATAACCGCATATATTTCCAAATAAAATATAAACAAAATAAATAAAAATAACAACCCTTGTTTCTAACCAACTAGTGAAGTTGGGTTTCCCTAATTAACAAAAAGAAGAAAAAAAAAGTTTCTGAGATAAAGAAAAACGGAGCTTTGTCTATTCTTAAAATTGTTGACCGCATGAAGCGGGCCCTTTTTTCTCAAAAAAATTTAAAATGCTCGTGGTTACCCAAACCGGGAAACTGAGTCAACCTTCTAACCTAACAACCTTTAATTAAACCTTATCCTTAATTAATAACCACTGCAATTAATCAAAAACCATGTTTAACTAAATAGAGGCCTATCAGAACTAGGTGTAAGTAAGTTAAAGAAAATAACTAAGGTAAGAGAAAAAACTAGGTACCTAGACGAAACTCAAACCGGGCTACAATGGCCCTAACTCAATAATTAAATGGCTGTTATAGCCCCTACAAAAACCTAAAGGCAATATAGCCCTAACTTAACTTGAATAAAACCTTCAAAATCTTAAACCTTAAACCTTTAAAAACAAAACCTTAAGGGCAATACAGCCCTAGCCTAACTTAACCTGCAAAACCTAGGTCTGGGAAATAGCCCCTACAAATAAATAACCGAGCAGTGTGTTAAACAATAACCTAAAACTTAACAACTAAAATTAAAACCTGGAAACTAAATGAAACTTATGAATCAGTTAGAAACTGAAAGGGTAACGTTCAACTGGCAACTTCATTTTTGGTAAGTCTAAATTAATTTTGATGAATTTAGCTTCACCATAGTTAGTAATCTGGCTGCTGACCAAATGTTAACCTGAAAACCACTGCAACCTACAGTGGAAAAGTCTGTAGCTATGTTGACAGTGTCTAAATAGGCCATTATTATTTCTATAATTACCGTGTCTATTTAAAGTAAACTTAATCTAATATTACCCCAAAATAAAAATAATCTCTCAAGCTAAATAAAATAAATTCTAAATAATAAATTTTTCAATACAGGGGCAGACGGGGTAACAAGAGTGGTCAAATTAAGGACTTCAACGGGTGACACAACAAGAGACATTTCTCTTTTGTACCCTTTAGAGTCTGGACCCAAAACAATGGACTTTGGAGAACCTTCTCCACTGACAGTAACAACTGGAGACACTGAACTTCCAGTAACTATTCATTTGACAGTAGGAGTGGTAACGCATCCTACTACAACATTGACAGACACAAGACCTCAGCGACAAACAGCATTAAAGGCGCGACTATTTTTACAACAAAAAATAGATGCTGGGGAATTGTAATTTTATCTTCTAACTTTCACTTTTTCTTTTCTTATGGTAAAGACCATAGATAGTTTCATCCTATGGATGTATATTTTCTCTTCTAATTAAATGCTACACCTTCTCCATGAGAAGGTGAGGATAGGCACTGTTAATCAGATTAACAGGCATTTACAGTCAAATAGTTAGCTAGTCTACACTCAGACATAAAAATTGGTGACAATGACACCAAAATTTTTATCTCCCGGGGCCCCCAGTATATGGAAAACTGATGAGTGGGTAGTTGGGAGGTAACGAAAATGGTTCACTGAGTAGGTAGGTAGTTAATCTAACAATTATTAAATTCCTTTTATGTCAATAACTGGGTGGATGAAACCAATTGGTTGCTCACCAGAGTTATTCTCCACACTAGTATTTATATACTGTGTGACAAGAGCGTGCTCGGTAATAGATATACATTACCGATCAACCAACCAAAAAAAGACCAAGAGGACTCTGGTGGAAAAAGCCCCGCTAAAAGGAGAACAAAGGAGAACGAAAACGAGGAACGGGGCGAGAGGACGCAACTGGAGAAGGGACGAGAACAGACACCGAAGAAAGATCCCCACCAGCAAGTACGCTCTCGACAATTATACAGGAAGGAGAAAAGAGACTCTCTAATAACTAGCAGTAAGTGACTAATTGTGTTTTTAGCCCAGTTGGATCTTCTAACTTCTAACTTAGAAGACTCATTAAATTAAGCTGGGTCAGACAACTTAGGCCTACATTGTGGCCTAAGACCCAGCATCAACTCATAGCTTAACAAAGGTGAAGGTAGATTGCCCTAACCTAGTTTGGTGAGGAATCCTACTGTGGACCTCAATTTATCTGCCCGCTCTGGACCATTTCCGGAATCTCTAGGCTGACCCCTCTAGGCTAGACTTGATCTACTCTATAGTTAGACTGGAGAAATAAGGGGTGGGTTAATTGTGGACCAATTCATACAGAGCATTTTTCACACGGAGTGCAAAGCCTTACTATGAAAAGGTGGCTCCACTTCCAAGAGAACGGTGTGTCTATACTGCCCCATTTGATGTAGTGGGAGTAGACTTCGCAGGCCCAGTCTATGTGTATGAGCAAGGGGAGTCTAACAAAGGTTATATATGTCTTTCCCCCCTCCCCGCGGGCGGTCTTTCTGGGGTGGATCGCCCGCGGGCTCCTGCCTCCATGTGGCGAGGGGGGTCAGCCGCGGCTGGGGGCCCTGCCGGGTCCCCGCCCGGTTGCGAAGTGGACTTTTAGCATACCCTGCTATCCTACAGCCCCCTCTTTCCTGTCTTCCCCTCTTTACCCTCTTCCTTGCCCCCTCTGTTTTTTCTGCTTTCTCTGTTCACCTCGCGCGCCCCGTGGGCTGCCGGGGCTGGTCGCTGGGGGTCTCGCCCCCATGGCCGGGGCCGGACTAAGTTGGCTGGTAGGGTGCCCAGGCCTGGGACCCTGGGGGGCCTTGGTCTTTGCTGCCGGCGGGGAGAACTTTCGACGCTGCAAGGGCCCCTTTTGAAACGGGGGTACCTACATGGGACGAGGCACCCATCCCCCGCCGGCGTGCGCTTGGTCCCCTTGGGCCCCGGGTAATCGGTTCCCCGCGGCCCCGGGCGCGAAACAACAATAAAAATTTTCTATGGAAACACTTACAAATCTAATGGACCTCGTTGACGACCCGGCTTGTGCATCTGACCTCCCTCTGACTACCTCTTTGGACCGTGGGTCTGGTAAGGGCAGTCGGCAGCCCTCGCCCACCCGTCTGCTCTCTTGCCGACACCTCCTCTCCCTCTCTTCCCCAGGCTCGTGGCGCCGCTGCCCGACCCCCGCCAGTAGCGGATGGACCTGCAGTGGACCCCCCGACCCCTGGATCCCCCCATATTCCACGTCCTGATAGGGACCCACCTGCTTTTTCGCCCTCAGGTGGGAGGCCCGCGGCCCCGGTCGCCTCCCACTCCGGTCGGGCCTCATCGCCCCCGGCCCCCTCGGCCCCTGGGGGACGTGGGACCCGACGTCGCCGTCCGCCTTTCTCGTCTTCTCGCCCCCTCGAAGTTCCGGTGGTGTTTGGCCAGACGGCTTCACTCGGCCTTAGGACGATGGACAAGTTCCTCGTCCTCCGCCCCTCCTCCTCCAAGCCCCTCCCCACTAACCACGAACGCCTCTTTCGAGCGATCCATGGGAAGACGGGGACGGCGCGTTTTGACTTTCGGCCTCAGAGGGATGGCTCCATTTTGATAAGGTCGCGTTCCTCTGCCGAAACCTCCTCTCTGCTCGCTATCCCCGATGTCCTGGGCTGCGGGATCACGGTGACTCCCCACCCCCGCCTCAATCAGTGCCAGGGCACAATTTACGCTGCTCGTCTTCTACCCATCCCGGTGGAAGACCCCCAGATTGACCTTGCCTCCCAGGGTGTTGTGAGGGTGTACCGCTTTCCCGACAGATCGCGGTCCCCAACCGCCCCTTCTCCTCGCTTGCTCCTCACTTTCGACTCACTGGTGCCCCCCGTTTCGGTATTCTGGGGCTTTGGTGAGAGACGAGCGTGCGAATTCTCAGTACGACCATACGTGCCAGATCCTACGCGCTGTTTTCAGTGTAATAGGTTTGGCCACGTGAGCAGCTCCTGCCGTCAGCCGGCCCCGTTGTGTGTCCGCTGCGGCGGCCCTCCCCACCCCTTGCCCTGTACTGCTCCGCCTTCCTGCACCAACTGCCATGGACCACACCCTGCTTCATCCCGCTCTTGCCCGTCCTTCCTCTTTGAAAGGGAGGTTCGGGCCCTCTGTTCATCAGAGTTTCTCAGCGCTCGGGAGGCGCGGGAGCGGTTGCGTGGCTGCGAGGCCCGGCGTGGTGCCTCGTACGCCGAGGCTCTCCGTTCCCGGACCCCGTCCTCACCGGCGGTTCCCAACGCGCCTCCACCCACCGTGTCCGCTACTCCCAGTCCATCCTCTGCCGCCCAGCGGACTCCTACCGCGGCTCCCCGTACTACCAGCGCGTCCCCACGTGCTCCCTCCGCGAACGCCGATGCTTCGTCGGCAACCCCCCTGCCCCTTCTACGCCCTCTCCACCGGCGCCTTCGGCCACCCCATTCCGGATCGTGACCCGCCGTCACCCATGCGGGCCGCACGACGGAGGGGTAGGGGCCGCAAGCGCCGCGCAAGTGGTGACCCCGAAAGGTTCGAAGCCATAAGCCTCGCATCACCTTCCTCTCCCAAACACAAACGCCCCCTTCGCCCTACCGCCCCGGTGTCCTCACCGTCCCCACTGCGCAACCGTTATGCACGCTCCCCCCTGGGGTCCCCGACGGCCCTCGTGGTGGGGCTGAGATACACCCCTCTCCGGCCCGGTCGATGGACCCACTGGAGGGGGAACTCGCCCGCCTGGTCGGCGTGGGTGGGACGTGCACGCCCCCGCGCTTGACCGCCCCATCTCTCTCCTCGACCTGCCAATGCCTCTGGGTGAGGTATTATTTTCCACTCCCCCTCGTAGTCCTGCCTCCCCGCACCTCCGGTGAAGGGAGGGGCATTCTGGATACCTCTCACATCCCCTTCTCTGCATCGCTCTCCCCCGGACGTCCGGGAGACTCCTCTTCTGGAGGACTTGCCGGCGCCTGGTTCCACATCGCCCCCTCGTCGGGGTGACCCTCGCCTTCGCCCTCGTTCGGCGTCCCTCGCTGAACTCCGGGGCTTTCCGATTCCCTCTTTAATCTCGGGCCGCCCGATCGGCCCACCCACCCCATAACCATCCTTTACGCTGACCTTCCTACCCCTCCCTATACCTCGCTCCTGCAGTGGAACATCCGCGGGCTCCTGGTAGGCCTCGAGAGTCTCTCCTCTCTCCTGGCCTCCAGGTGTCCGGCGTGTTTCTGCCTTCAGGAGACGATTCTGGGATCCCGTTCCCTCCCTCGAGTGTCCGGTTACTGCGGGCTCCCTTCCCCGCCTCTCGATGGGGCGGGGAGGGGGGGCGCCGCGGTCTTCGTGCACCGCTCCGTCCCTTTCCGCCCCCTCCCGCTCCGTACAGTCCTGCAAGCTGTGGCCGTGCGCCTTTCCTTGGGCGCCAGCTCACGGTCTGCTCTCTTTACCTCTCCCCTAACGTACGCCCTCCACCCGATTCTCTCCGTGACCTAATTCTTCAGCTTCCCCGCCCTTTTCTGATTCTCGGGGACTTCAACAGTCGGGACCCGGCCTGGGGGGACGTTTGCTCCACTTTCTCTCCGGGACCCTTCTCTCCCTTATGGACGAGCTCGAGTTCACCTTTCTGAACGATGGCTCCCCAACCTGCCTTCACTCGGCCCATGACAGTTTCACCTGTATCGACCTTTCCCTGGTTTCCCTCGAAATCGTGACGGAGTTCACCTGGGAGGTCCTCCCGGATTCTTCCGGCAGTGACCATTTCCCAGTGTGTCTTACCCCGACCGTCTCCTCCCCCCCACCTCTGTTCGCCCGAGCAGACTGGGCCTCATACGCGAGGGGCACGGCGATCTCGCCATCAATTCCTGCCTTTCCCTCCGTCAATGAGGCCCTCGCCTTCCTCGAGAGTAAGATCCTCTCGGCTGCCGCCAGTTGCATCCCCCGTACCTCTGGCTCCCCAGGCCGCGAAGCGTCCCATGGTGGACCCCAGAGTGCTCCCATGCCGTTCAGGAGCGGCGCCGTGCCGGCCGCCGCTTCTACCGGACCCGCCAGCTGGAGCACAAGATAGAATTTCAGCGCCTGAAGGCAGTGGCCCGTCGGGTCCTGAAACTGGCCCGGCGTACCTCCTGGCGGAGTTACGTGTCCGGGATCTCCTCCTCGACTGCCCCCTCGACTGTTTGGCGCAAGGTGCGTAGCTTTGAGGGGACCCGTGTCCCCCTCGACCCCCGGTGCTTCGGGTCGGGGACGACGAGTTCGTGTCCGATCCGGAGGCCGTCGCGAACGCACTCGCGGCGCACTTTGCAGCCATCTCCAGTTCCGATTCCCCCCACTCCCGCCGCTACCCACCGGAATTTCCACCTCATAGGGATGACCCCTATAATCACCTCTTCCACATGACAGAGCTTCGGGAGGCCCTCCGCCCCCGACGCTCCTCCGCCCCGGCCCCGATAATATCCCCTATGACTTGTTACGGCATCTCCACCCCTCTGCTCTCAGCTTTCTACTGGACCTCTATAACCGGATTGGTTGGAGGGTTCATTTCCGGACCGATGGCGTGAGTCCATCGTCGTCCCCATCCCGAAGCCCGATAAAGACCCCTCACTCCCGTCGAACTATCGCCCCATTTCCCTAACATGCTGTGCCTGCAAGGTGATGGAGGCGATGGTCGCCTCGCGGCTGTCCTTACTTGGAGGCGAGTGACCAGTACCCTGCTACCCAGGCTGGTTTCCGGCGCTTCCGGTCTACCACCGACCCCCTCCTTCTCCTTAGCCATGACGTGCAGGAGGCTTTCTCCCGGCGTCAATTTGTACTCGCCGTCTTTTTCGACCTCCAGAAGGCCTACGATACTACCCGGCGGAGCGCGGTCTTCGACTGCTTACGCTCCCTGGGTTTCGTAGGCTTGCTCCCTTCCTTTATTTATAACTTCTTGTCCGCCCGTTCTTTCCGCGTCCGCATCGGTTCTGCCCTCTCTGACCGCTTTCCGTTGGAGGAGGGTGTCCCTCAGGGTAGTGTCCTTAGCGTCTTGTGTTTCTCACTCGTGATGAACACAGTCGCTACGGTCCTGCCTACATCCGTTCGTAGCTCCCTCTATGCCGATGACCTGGCTATCTATTGCTCTGGCCGCCTCCCGTCTTTGGTTGAACGTCGGCTCCAGCTAGCCATCAACGCGGTGGTTCGCTGGCGTCCTCGGTTGGCTATGCTTTCTCACCCTCTAAGTCTTCCAGTATGCTTTTCCGTCCTCGGCGCCTCCGTCTGTCGCATACCTTCGCCCTTACCCTTGCCGGCACTCCTCTTCCCCTCGTCCCATCCGTTAGATTCCTGGGTATGACCCTCGACGGATTTTTCGGTTGGGTTCCACACCTTAGGCGGTTGCGGCAAACATCTCGCCGCACCCTCTCCCTTTTGGGTCATCTGTCCCACACGACCTGGGGGGCGGACAGGCGTACTCTGCTGCGCCTGTACACCTCCCTGGTGCAATCCCGTGTCGACTACGGCTGTGTGGTCTACAGCTCCGCCTCCTCTCCGGCACTCCGTATGCTGGATCCACTTCTCCACCGTGGCCTTCGCCTGGCGTCGGGTGCCTTCCGCTCGTCCCCTGTCGCTAGTCTCAGGTGGACTGTGGACACCCCCCCTGCCCCTTCGCCGGGGCCTTCTCATGGCGAAGTGTTACCTTCGCATCTGCCGCCTTCCGATGTCCCTACTCTTCTCCGCGATCTCCCAGGCGCTACCCCGGCCTGACACGTGGCATTTCGCTGCCTCTCTGGCCGAGATTTTCTCGTCCCTGGGGATCCCCCACCCTCTATTCTGCCGTTCTCCTTCGATCTGTCGCCCCCCTGGCGGACCACCCCTATCTGCCGTTGCCAGGCGCTCCGTGGCCTGCGTAAGGAGTCTCTTCCTGCCGTCCTCCGGTCTTCTTTTCTGGCCCATCTTCCCGTCCATTCGGACGACGTTCCCGTCTACACCGACGGCTCGCGCTCCCATGCAGGTGTCGCGGCCGCCGTCTTCTCTCCGTCATTGTCACCTACCTCCCGGGGTATCCCCCTGCCGGTTCAGGCCTCCATCTTTTCCGCGGAGCTCTTTGCCCTTCTGGAAGCCCTCCGTCTGGTATCGGGTTGTTCGCGGTCCTCCTGTACCATTTTTTCGGACTCGCTGAGCGCCCTTCAGGCGCTCGAGCGCTATGATTCCCCGGACCCCTCGTACGCCTTATTCAACAGGAGTACCATGTCCTGCACACCGTTCACCGGATCCGGGTCACCTTCTGCTGGGTTCCCGCCCATGTTGGTGTTTCCGGTAATGAGGCGGCGGACCGCATAGCCCGGTCCGCCGCCTCGCTGCCTCCCCTCCCCCGCCCGCTCCCTTCTCAGACTATGTGCAGGTCTTTCGTTCCTTTTACGACCGCATGTGGCAACAGTCCTGGGACGATGCCACCGGAAATAAACTCTGGTCCATCCGCCCCGTCTGTCATATTGGGTGTCCTCTTTCCACCGCTCCAGACACAAAGAGGTCGTCCTTGCGCGGCTTCGCATCGGCCATACGCGCCTCACGCACGGCTATCTTATGTTCCGGCAGGAGGCTCCTCGTTGCGCCTCCTGCCAGTCGCCCTCACCGTCTCTCACATCCTTGGAATGCCCCACCCTGTCGTCAGTACGTCGTCGCGCCTTCCCGTTCCTTTCTGATTTCCCCCTCCCCGAACGTTTACGCCTTATGCTCGCTGAGAGCCCTCTCTTCTCGCTTGACCGTCTTTTCCTCTTCCTCTCCCAATCTCGCATCCTATCTGAGCTTTAGGTGACTTCTCACCTGTAGTCCGCTGTTCTCCCTTTTCTAGTGCCTTTTCTCCGTCTCCGTTTCTCTTTCTCGTATTCCGCCTCGCCATGATATCCGCTACCATATAGCGGGAAGTGGCGGTAAACGCCCCAATACAAAAAAAAAAATATATATATATATATTTTTTTTTTTTTTTTTTTTTTTAGTTCAGGAAGAACCGATTCGCCTCTATTTAAAGGGCATATCTCAGCGGAAAAACAAAGAAAAAGTGAGAGGAAAGACAGAGGAAAAAGAAAGGGTGGAGGGGACAGTCGAAGTGGAAAAAGACCAAGGATGACAAGGACTGCAGGGTCGAGCCCCATCATCCTTGGGTGCTAGGGCCGGGAGGGCGCACGTGAAACCTCCAGGAACAAGCACGTACAAACGAGCACAAAGAGCACTCAAGAGCACGAGCTTAGAACCCCCTTGCGGGGATATATATATATATATATATATATATATATATATATATATATATTATATATATATTTATATATATATATATTATATATTATATATATATATATATATATATTATATATATATATATATATATATTATATATATATATATATATATTATATATATATATATATATATTATATATATATATATATATATATATAATATATATATATATTATATATTTATATATATATATTATATATATATATATATATATATATATATATATATACACACACATCCAGGGTGTCCCATAAGTCCGGCATCATAGGAGAAATTCATATTTTTCTATTTCTACAAACCATAATTTATGCTTGGGATGCCAATTTCCCATCCACCATTCCGTTCAGTGATGAGGCTGTTTTTATGGAAATGGTGATGGTGAGGTAAATCGAAAGAACACCCACAACTGGTCTCAAAACAACCCTCACCGGTATACCTCTGCAAAGGAACAAGGTGCATCTCAGGTGATGGTATGGTGTGGCATTTGGAAGGATCATATCATTGGCCCCCTCTTTTTCAATGAACATGTCACTGGAGGCACCTACCTACGTATGCTCAAGGAAGAAGCATTTCCCAGTGTCTTGAACGAAGAAGGAAATTTCCCAACATGGTTCCAGCAAAATGGCACTCCTGCACATTACAGCACCCAAGTAAGGGAATACCTGTACCAACAATTCCCCGGTTATTGGATAGGATGTCAAGGGCCTGTGGAATGGCCAGCTAGAAGCCCAGATCTCATGCCACTAGATTTTATCTCTGGGGCCACTTGAAAGCGCTGGTATACGCAGAGAAAATTAGGAGTGTTGAACATTTTCAGCAGCGCATTATTGGGCATGTAACACCATTACTCCAGACATCATTCACCGTGTGCTTGCTGACTGGGTATCACATCTGAATTTGTGTATTGAAAACAATGGTGGACATATTGAGCATGTTCTGTAAATAAAAGCTTTTATTTTGCCTTTTTTATTATTTTTCCTCTGATGCCAAACTTATGGGACACCCTGTATGTATGTATGTATGTATGTATATCTGTACAAGTTTTGGCTGTTATTAAAAGTCAACCATGAAGTGTAGAAATTCCAGTGTTGTCCCATTTTACAGAGAATCTCTAAGTTTTTTCTGATACCAAGTTTTGACAAGTTTTTTAGAAATTCCAGTGTGTCCAAAAATTATCTGTACAATTTCATCTTTTAATAAAATTCTTGATAACACACGTAAAATTCTTAAACAAGATTATTTAGAATCTGTATTTTCAAAAGTTTCTTTTATTAAAGTAACGTTGTTACAAACATTCGATATGTGCACCATCAGTGATTCGCAAAACATCCAATCGATAATCCAAATGTTGCCATGTACGCTGCAGCATATCCACATCAATTCACTCAATAACAGCTGTGATTCTTGCTTTTAAATCATCAATGTCTGTCACCCACGTACAAAAAAGAAAAACTTGTCAAAACTTATCATCAGAAAAAACTTAATGAGTTTCTCTGTAAAATGGGACAACACTGGAATTTCTACACTTCATGGTTGACTTTTAATAACAGCCAAAAATTGTACAGATAATTCTCAGACACCCGGTATTAAGGACAAGAAATAATGAACTAACCGATGATCCAAAAGAAATATCTGATACATTGAGAGCAGTGGCAGCTCGTGACTTTCAGTTATGGGAGTGCTGCCTCAGAAATTGCGAACAACTGTGTCGATTATATATATATATATATATACCTTCAACTGCAAAGAACACGCAGTATAAATAACGTAAAGAAACGACGCTTGTATAGGAGATATTCCGCGCAAGACGAGAGAGAGAGAACGGAACAAATGAAAAAATGAGGTAACCACCTGGGAATCGAACCCGGGATCTTCCGATTGCCGGTCAGACGCGATACCATTACACCATGGACCTCACTCTTCCAGATGCCGTAATTCTTCTACATACTCGCAGAAACCTCATTTTTTCATTTGTTCCGTTCTCTCTCTCTCGTCTTGCGCGGAATATCTCCTATACAAGCGTCGTTTCTTTACGTTATTTATACTGCGTGTTCTTTGCAGTTGAAGGTATATAATGTTACAGCATGCGGGAGGTGCCCCCTTGGGGCATTGGTTTCTGCGAGTATGTAGAAGAATTACGGCATCTGGAAGAGTGAGGTCCATGGTGTAATGGTATCGCGTCTGACCGGCAATCGGAAGATCCCGGGTTCGATTCCCAGGTGGTTACCTCATTTTTTCATTTGTTCCGTTCTCTCTCTCTTGTCTTGCGCGGAATATCTCCTATACAAGCGTCGTTTCTTTACGATATATATATATATATATATATATATATTATATATATATATATAATATATATATATATATATATATATATGAGAGAGAAAGTCAAATAGATAACTACTCACTACTCAGTCATAAAAATAAGTAAAATTGTATCATAAAATCAATTATAGGGTACTTACGCTTAATGGGTAATTTCGAATTTGGCAAAAATTTTATTTATAAACAAATTCCATTCTTCTGTTTTTATTCTGAGCGAAAAAATATTGTAAGAAATGAAAGCTATATATTGTAAATAATCCAATTATTATATAATTAACTTCAATCTCACGACAAAAAATAAATGATAAATCATTGATAAATGCAATTCGGAAATTAAATTTTGAATTAGCAAATGATACAGCAACACAACTACCACGTCAAACAAACAAATCAGCACTGCTCTGTCCAGTGCTTTGGATCCTCTTAAACCTGCAATTCTGACTCGCTCTTTGTACGTCCACCACCGAGGTTTCAAGTGTTTTGAACAAAATCTGGAACTGTTAAGTACGCAGTTCCACGGGAAGGCTGAAGCTACTTTCATGATTCATTCATTCGGCATTGAAATAGTTTAAGGAAAAAAGGATATAATCTGATTTAAAAACTCAAAGTTCTTTGAAAAAAACAATCAGAGAGGCTATTTTAAATATTTAAATATAAAGATCATAAGATCATGGGGGTGCTGCAGTTCCACAGTGCCTACCTGCAAGCCGCTCCTGATTGAGAGCTCAATATGAATCAGTTTTCAGTACCCCAAAAAGTGACAAAGCGATACCTGACATAAATGCATTCTTTGAAGAGGAATTGCAAGGAGAGTATATAACAGACTTTGATTTTACACCAGAAGATGTAGCGAGAGCTATAGGACAAATGAAACCACATTCAGCTGCAGGTCCAGACAATTTGAACACATTATTGATTAAAAACTGTAAAAATGAAATAGCTACACCTTTATACTGGATATGGAGAAGATCCTTAGACACTGGGGAAATACTGAGCATCTTGAAAAGAGCAAACATTGTTCCTATATATAAAGGAGGGAACAGATCTCAAGCAAAGAACTATAAACCAGTGTCATTTACATCCCACCTCACCAAAGTATTTGAAAGAATAGTTAGAGAGAAAATTTATGATTTCCTGGAGACACAGGAAAGATTCAACGAAAATCAGCATGGATTCCAATCAAGTAGATCATACCTATCACAACTAATAGAACACTACAACAATGCCCTAGATGCATTGGAAGGCAATGACAACTACGATGTTATATACACAGATTTTGCTAAAGCTTTCAACAAATGTGACCATGGTATAATAGCACATAAAATTAAATATATGGGAATAACAGGCAAAGTGGGAAAATGGATCTACAACTTCCTCAGAGAACATCTGCAGGTCATCAAAATTCAAGGTATATCATCATCAGAATTGGAAGTACACAGCTCAGTACCACAAGGGACAGTACTGGCCCCACTCCTGTTCATTATCATGCTAACAGACATAGACAGTGGAGTAAACAGCAACAGTATAGTAACATCCTTTGCAGACGATACAAAGATCAGCAGAAAAATCAGCAATGTACATGATGTGGAGGCCTTGCAGAGGGACACAAAAAAAATATACAAATGGTCAGAAGACAACAACATGTCATTTAACACAGAGAAATTTCAGCTCTTGAGATATGGTAGAACAGAAGAACTTAAACAGACTGCATATTATGCTCCAGACAGGAAATTCAGAGAAGCACGAAAGCGATCAATCTCAGGATAATAATGACAGATGATGCGAAATTTGAAACACAAAATCAGGTAGCGATAAATAAAGCAAAGAGAGTCGCCAGACAGGTACTAAGAATGTTCAAGAGAAGGGACAGGACAGTAATGATTCCCCTGCTAAAAACACTGATTATACCAAAACTTAAATATTGCTCAGTTTTGACATCCCCATATAAAAAGGAAGAAACTAATAAACTAGAAGAAATGCAAAGGCATTTCACAGCCAAGGTTGATGGCTGCAAAGAACTCAACTACTGGGAAAGACTACCAACAAACTAAATCTGTACTCCCTGGAAAGAAGAGAGGGGTACACCATAATCTACATATGGGAAATGATTGAAAAACTAGTACCAAACCTAAAACTAAACCCAATTACCATTCAAACAACACTGGAAAATAGGAAAGGCAGAATGTGTAGTGTTGACCTCCTCAACTCTGAAGGAAAATAGCTTGGTTGTCAGGGGGCCAAAACGTTTCAACCAGCTTCCAAAGGACCTCAGAAACGTAATGGGGGTCAAAGTTGAAGTCTTCAAGAGAAGACTGGATGCCTAGCTCAGGATGGTATTAGATGAGCCGGGCGTGCCTGGCTATGTACGATGGAGAGCGCAAGAAAGCAACTCACTCCTCCATCAAGCCAGACCTAGAGGCGGGGCCACCAGCTTGACCTCCATGTGAAGAGACCAACGCATGAAACAACAAGGTTCATATATATATATATATATATATATATATATATATATATATATATATATATACAGGGTGTCCCATAAGTCTGGCATCATAGGAAAAAAAATTAAAAAGGCAAAACAAAAGCTTTTATTTACAGAACATGCTCAATATGTCCACCATTGTTTTCAATACACAAATTCAGACGTGATACCCAGTCAGCAAGCATATGGTGAATGATGTCAGGAGTAATGGTGTTACATGCTCCAATAATGCGCTGCTGAAAATGTTCAACACTCCTAATTTTCTCTGTATATACCAGCGCTTTCAAGTGGCCCCAGAGATAAAAATCTAGTGCCGTGAGATCCAGGCTTCTAGCTGGCCATTCCACAGGCCCTCGACATCCTATCCAATGACCAGGTAATTGTTGGTACAGGTATTCCCTTACTTGGGTGCTGTAATGTGCAGGAGCGCTGTCTTACTGGAACCATGTTGGGAAATTTCCTTCTTCGTTCAAGGTACTGGGAAATTCTTCTTCCTTGAGCATACGTAGGTAGGTGCCTCCAGTGACATGTTCATCGAAAAAGAGGGGGCCTATGATGTGATCCTTCCAAATGCCACACCATACCATCACCCGAGATACACCTTGTTCCTTTGAAGAAGTATACCAGTGAGGGTTGTTTTGAGACCAGTAGTGGGTGTTCTGTCGATTTACCTCACCATTTCCATAAAAAACAGCCTCATCACTGAACAGAATGGTGGATAGGAAATTGGCATCCCGAGCATATTGTTCCGTAGCTCATTCACAAAATTCCATCCACCAGTTGGGATCATCATTGCTTAATTTCTGTAGGATCTGAAGTTTATATGGATGCCATTTGTGAGCCTGAAGAATGTGATGGATGCTACTTTTCGACACTCCTGTCTTGGTGGACAATTGCCGAAGAGACTTATTGGGACTTTCATTAAAATGAGCCAGGATAGCAGTCGAGTCGCTGTATCATCATCAGTGGACCTCCTTGAAGGTCCACTGCATGGTTTATCTTCTATGGATCCTGTTTCCTTAAACTTTGCAACAAGTTTGCTAACACAACTCTATGTTATTGGCTTGCAGTCTGGATGCAGTCTGTTAAATTCAGCAGCAGCCTCTCTTTGACTCCGATTTCCTATGAGTAGAATTATCTGGATTCGTTCTTCCTTGCTCACAGACATTATGGCCTGTAGAAAGAGAAAAATATGAATTATGGTTTGTAGAAATAGAAAAAATATGAATTTCTCCTATGATGCCGGACTTAGGGACACCCTGTGTATATATATACTCTATAGGCTATATACAGGGTGGGCGGAAAGTAGCTCCCTATTTTGGATTGGTAAAAAAATACGTATATTATCCATTTATTTCAGACGAAATAATATGAAAAGGTAGGCATACATGGTAGGTTTTCTCTAAAATTCAATGTGGGCTCCAACTCTTTCCACCAGCTTCTGGAGCCGCCCAGGAATGGCGTCCACTGACTTTAGCAGGAACTCCGGCGGGATGGAGGACATGACTTCCCGAATTCGGTCCTCCAGTTCTTCCAATGTCCTCGGTTTGGTACGGTAGACTTCTTCCTTTACCCACCCCCAAAGAAAGAAGTCGCACGGTGTCAAGTCGGGGCTCCTGGCTGGCCATTGATGTGGACCACGACGACCCATCCAACGCCCAGGGAAGTGGGCATCCAGCCACTCAACGGACAACAAGAGCGAAGTGCGGAGGGCGCCATCTTGCATAAATATCAGATCGTCGATGTTCTCCCATGTGCTGACAACCGGCCAGACCTCGTTTCGCAACATAGCAAGGTACCGCTCAGCATTCATGGTGTTGCGCAGAAGGAACGGGCCCACAACCTGATCTGAGGTCATACCACACCACACCGTTACACTGAACCGATTCTGCCGTTTTTCAGCGGTAACCGTGCGACTTCTTTCTTTGGGGGTGGGTAAAGGAAGAAGTCTACCGCACCAAACCGAGGACATTGGAAGAAATGGAGGACCGAATTCGGGAAGTCATGTCCTCCATCCCGCCGGAGTTCCTGCTAAAGTCAGTGGACGCCATTCCTGGGCGGCTCCAGAAGCTGGTGGAAAGAGTTGGAGCCCACATTGAATTTTAGAGAAAACCTACCATGTATGCCTACCTTGTCATATTATTTTTCTGAAATAAATGGATAATATACGTATTTTTTTACCAATCCAAAATAGGGAGCTACTTTCCGCCCACCCTGTATATCTATATATATATATCTATATATATCTATATATATATATATATATATTATGTTATTATTGAATGTTTCACCAACAGTGTCCTTGAAGGCATAACCATAATTTCTTAGTGTATTTTACTGTGTTTTCTTCAAATCTGTAATCCATATCTTGTGCAAATGCTTATTAAGAAAGTTATTGTAGAGGGTGAACCCTTTCCCCTTTTAGTCATCAGCCCTTTCCCCCTGGCCTTGATTATTATTATTTAAATATTAAATTTCTTTAATTTTTGAATGAAATACTTGTTATAGATGGGATTTTAATGGTTCTCTCTCTCTTTCCAGAAGAATAAACATTAAGTCTTAAATACATATAAAAAGTAAATAGTAAAGAATGAATAATTATTATTAAGTAAACAATAAACATTTTAAACAATAAATAGTAAGTAAATAAATAAAGAATAAGTATGTTATAAATAGATAGTAGTAAATAAAGATAAAATATAAAGTTGTGAGTAAAGAAAAAAATAGATAGTAATAAGTAAATAAACATTAAGATAAACTATTAAGTAGAAAGATAGTAATAAATAATAAGCATTAAGATAATAAATAATAAACATTAAGTTGTCAACAAACAATAAGTTATATAAAGATAATAATGTTAAACTTGTAAACAAGGAATGAGGAATAAAACAGTTTTGTTAATAGTAAGAGAAAAAGAATGAGAGTTGGACAGTCCCATGTTAAAACCTGTTAGCAAAAAGCAAGAATTAAATAAAGTACTTGTTTGTTAAAACATTTTAGCAAATGAAAGGAAAAAAAAAGATAGTAAATAAACAGATAGTAAATAACTAAGTTGTTAAGAAATTCTAAGAATCGGCGTGTGTGTGTGTGTGTGTCAAAACTCAAGTTTTGAGAAGTGGGGAAAACAATCTGGTGTTTGCCGAGGTGTTAAAACTAAATCATATGTTAAGAGAAATAAAAAAATAAACAGTTTAAGAAAATCAAGAACATAACAGAAGGAAGCTATTCTTGCAAAACCTGTGAAACAAGTGAGAAACTGTTGGCAGTACGAGCCAGCAGTCATGGAATCAGGGGTCTGGGCGGTGAGCCTGGATCCAACAACCCTTCAAGGTAAGCAGCCTGGTTTTGTGGAGGCCTTAAATTTAAAAAAATTCTTATTCTTGGTGTGGCCATTAGGTTAATCCGAATCCCACCACATTATAAATAGTAGAAAAATTATAGGTTCCGTATGATGATATACGTACATCAGCCAATCAGAGCACAGCATGTATAAACATCATGCCTATGTCATTCTCATTCTCAGCCACAGTTCATAGTTATGGTGGATTGTGACAAGTTGTCTTTCTTTAAGTGCATATAATAATAAAGCGGCTATTGATTTTTTCCAAAAACATGGAATTTCGTCAAAAACTAGAAAATGCCCACAGTGCAACTTAAATTGTCATGGGGGGGGTCTGGGGGTGCAAAGTCCCCCCCCCCCCAGTTAGCACACACAATCAGAGAACACATGGGTTAAGGTTAGGTTAGGTTATATATACATATATGAGAGTAATTCAGTAAGTATCCACACTTTTTATTTTCACATCTGATAGCTTATAAACACATCACTTCTCAACATAGTCTCCTTGTTTCTCAATACACTTTGTCCAGCGATCTACAAGCTTCCTAATGCCATCACAAAAGAATGTTTTTGGCTGTGTGCATAGCCAGTCATGCACTACCTCCTTCAGGTCACCACCACCTTGGAATCACTGACCTCTCAAAGTGTCTTTTAGTGGTCCAAACAGGTAAAAATCTGAAGGTGCCAGGTCTGGACTGTAGGCTGAATGGTCGAGAACTTCAAATTTAAGTTCTTGAAGGCATTTTCTAGTCTGTGCAGCGGTATGAGGGCACACATTGTCATGTAACAGAATAACACAATAAATCAGCAATAATCACTGCCAGTTTTCAGAAAATGATAATTGTCATAGACAAGTTTTTAACAAGTTTTTGATGTAAAATTTTATAATTCCCAACAAATTCAGCTGTGAAACTGCATGATAACATTTTTCTGTTAATATCAAAGTGAAAACAACGCTGATTGTTGTAGGCTACCATATTCTACGATTGAATGATGTGATTAGGGCTGCAAGTATATTAAATTGTTTGTATTGATTGACAAAAGCAGCAGGGAAAAGAATGACACCAGCACTTTCAAAGGTAAGGATTGTATCTTCATAATTCATATACTTTCAAAGGTAAGGAAAGGATTGTATCAAACAAACATGCAATGCAACTATGTTTCACAATGTTCCAGTCCACAGTTCCAGCTCCAACTGCTTACTGCTGCTGCTGAGCAACAACTTCGTAATTAGTATTCAGGACCATCAACATTACTGTTCTGGCCTTGAGGCAGCTCCTGATGATAGAGGCGATCATCCCCATCTCACTGAACATCCTCTCTGGTGGCACTGATGTCACTGTGATGGCCATTAGCTTCTTGCTGACTCTGCTGAGCAGCAGGTACCAGTGGCGTGGGTGTGGTGGGACTTTCATCACTGGTAGGGCCAGAGAGCATTTTGGCACCCTCTCAAAATTATTCAAAAATTTTAATTTTAGCATTTTTTTACTGTTTTGAGACTGAGACATATTTGTTTACATTTTTCATTTTGAATGTTATAAACATGACCAAATTGTTAGAATTTTTCGGTTAATAAATTTACAGAAATATAAGTTGTTTGTATGCAGAAAATATTACTATTATAAATTTCTTACAACAATAGAAAGCACAAAACGTTTTAAAGCAATAGAAAGCACAGCACATTTGTGTCATGTATGTGAAAATAAATACTTAATGTCTCTACTACATAATTAGGACTTTTGAGAGAAATTTAGATGATTGACCAAATTGAACAATTAGCCACTGTGTCTAGTTTCTTTGCTATATTTCATTCGACTGACATCAGCATTGTACCCAGCAGCATTCCCTGCAACATGAAATTCCTTATGCACGTTTTGATTCGCTTCAATGCTGAAAAGGATCTCTCAGCCATTGCTGATGTAGTGGGAATTGCCACTAATATGCCATATGCTTTTGAAAGAGTTGGGTAGGCTTCAGTAAGACCTGTATCATGATTGAGTACAGTGTAGGTACTGTAAATCATTTTTTTGTTTGATAATAACTTTAGGGAATATGGAACTGAAGCTATAGAGCTCCAAGGCACATTCGTGACTATTGATGCTGTAATTACTGCAAAATTCATTAATCTCATTCTCCAATGTAGAAATTTGAGCACCAATATTAAAGAAATTTGTTGGACAAAATTTTTGTGTTGATTTTAGTACACTTCGATTTGCAGAAAATCGATTGTTCATTGCCAAGTTAATTTTGTCTAGAACAGTATAAAATGTTTCATGTGTCCATTTTACCTGACTATTTTCAGTGATTTCAGTATCATTCTCATTGATCCGTCTCTTCTTTTTACGTACACGTATGACTGGCCACTGTGCTTTATTGTTGATTTCTTCGACGGCAGCAATAACAGTAGCTGGGTCATCGCAAATCTTCAGTAGCTGCTGCATCGAAGCTGAGACCATATCATGTGCTCTGACAACATCCACATTGACTGTCTGTAGATAGCGATTGAGTGGGCCTGTTATCATGAATATTTTATGAAACAGACAAGCTATTGCCAGATGTGCTCAACTCTGAAGAATGTGAAGTAGACCAGCTGCTTCCAAACACTGTTTCTGACTGAACTCTTGAGATGTGGTGATCTCATTCAAGGTTTCACATATCGATGTGTATCTAGATATGAATATATCTAGAGAAAATTCACAAGCCATCCAGCATACTGTGTTCATCTTTTCAATGATTCTGTTTCAACCAATTAATTTATTTTGGTTTTTGACAGTTTATAATACCAAAAACAAGAAAAATATTTGATGCTGAAATTTTATCTGTAAAATCAAATGTAGTTATATTTTCTTATAAAATACATTTATTAATAAAATAAATATAGGCAATATTTATTTTATTAATTCAAAAATAAATATAGCCAAGGGTTAAAAAAATCAAATTTGTGACTCAAGTAAGACTATAGTATACATTTTTGACACAGCATGCAAAATCAAATTTTAATGCTTGACATTGAATATATATATATATATATATTAGTGTGTCCCAATTTTTTTTGTTCCTGAAGTTTGTCATGCACATGCCCCTAATTTCTTCCACTCGTGAAAACATGCCAGCAAGATGAATTTCATTCGTGTTCTTTAATTTTAAGGGGCCCCTCAAACCATGTGTTACTATTGCTGAACGGCTACTCTCTACCTTATACTAATTGTAGCATATTTCTTTTCAGGTTATGGATACAAGAAAGCAGGAGACTGTGTGGTTGGTGGGGGTGTTGCAAAATGAACCCCTGGAAACGCTGTGTCAACTCCCGACAGTGGGAGATGTTCTTCGACATCTGTTGTTCTTCACTCGGAAGAAAAAAACGTCCACGGCGGAAGCTGCCAATGTGGTAGCTGATGAGGTTATGGCGGTGTGGGCTCGGGCATCTATTCCGACCTCCCACAAGCCCAAGTGCGTCAAGAGGATCAAGGCCCTCTCCACGGACTACGAGAAGGTTGCCAGAAACCGAAACCGTGGGGGAGAGAAGCAACTGGAGCGGGAAAAGGGATTCCAAGCCAACCTGAATACACTGTTCGAAACAGCTCATGCCAACACCATGAAACTCATCAAAGTCCCCGAAGATTGAGACTTTCTGAATGACCAGCGAACCGTGCGGAAGATGTACATCGGAGGAGAGGACCTGGAGTTTGCTCGCAGGGCAGCGGAGCGGGAGAAACGCCGAGCAGCTGAAGAGAAGAGGAAGAAGAAAAGCCACGAAGAGATGGACTCACTGCAAGCAAAAGGAACGGTGAAAAGTGGGTCTTCTTCTTCAGAGTCCATGGCCGAAGAATCCAATGATGATGTCCAATATTCCTCTCCTGGTCCTTCGGCTCCTCGATCCACTCCCAAGGACGGCCAAGTGTCGGCAAGGAGGATCATCCAATATCCCAATTTTGCTGCAGCCCTGGATCGAACTGGAACCTCAGTACGCCAAGCGATGCACATTGTGGCTCCAGCACTCGCTGCCGCGGGAGTTGTTATTCTCAGTCACCTTGTCCAAATCAAGTCTTCACCGTTCATGGCAGAAGTCCAGGAAGAACTTGGCAGCCGGAATCAAGACCGAGTTCAATCCTGATACGCCGCTTGTCGTCCACTTTGATGGCAAACTCCTCCCTGATTTGGATGGAGGGAGATCGCATACCAGTGCTGGTCAGCAGGAAGAATCTTGATAAGTTGTTGGCGATCCCAAAAATCCCTGACAGCACAGGACAGCGGATGGCTGGAGCTGTTCTGAAGGTGCTGGATGATTGGCCGCAAGTTCAACCATGGATTGCCGGTCTCTGCTTCGACACAACAGCGGCGAATACCAGTATTCACAGCGGCGCTTGTACGATTATCCAGGACCAAATGGACCGCCGCGTTCTTTTCCTGGCTTGCAGACACCACATGATGGAATTGGTAATCACCTCAGTCTTTGACCTGTTCTTCAGGTCTTCTGGCCCCAAAATTGCGCTGTTCGCTCGCTTCAAATCCCAATGGGAGTTCATCGACCAGAAGCAGGCTTCTCCGTTCAATGGCGATGGCCCAAGCGACATCCTTTCGGAATGGGTGGCGTTGAAAAAAGAGCAGATTGTCCACTTCATTGAAGACCAGCTTGAAGTTGGCCACCCAAGAGACGATTACCGGGAGTTCCTGATCCTCGCTCTGGTCTTCCTCGATGGTCATGGCAAACGAGATCTCCGGTACAATCATCCTGGAGCATACCACCGGGCCAGGTGGATGGCCAAAGGCATTTACTGTCTTAAGATGTTCATCTTCCGAAGCTAATTCCACCTAACCGCTAACGAGGTCCGGTCACTACGCAGGATAAACGTCTTTGCCATCACCATCTACCTCCAGAGGTGGTTCGAGGGTCCATTGACGGCGGACGCGCCCGTCAATGACCTGGAGCTATTGGAGGATAGAGTGGTACAAGGCGGTGGATCATGATGTAGGTACCGCCGCATTGACGAAATTCCGGGGCCACCTCTGGTACCTAAGCGAAGATTTAGCCGGACTCGCTATGTTCTCCTCCAAAGCCACCGATGCAGAGAAGACGGCCATGCTCCAAAACCTGCACAAGAAGACCGAAAACCCAAAAGATCTGCGTCGGCTGGAGGGAAAGAGTGTCTTGACCGTGAGACGGTCGGATTTGAGCACCTTGGTCACGAAAAGGACTCAAAACCTTTTTCATTGCCTGAAGCTGCCGGTTCCAAAAACCCCCAAAGATCTCGAAGGATGTGCACCAGCGTTGAAGTCTGTGAACGACGCGGCAGAACGGGCGGTGAAACTGCCGGAAGATTTCAACGAGGGCCTGACAAAAAATGAGGAGGAATGGCAGCTCGTGTACCAAGTCATTGAATACCACCACCAGCAGTTCCCCTCAGCAGACAAAAAGATCCTCTGTCCCCAGAAATCAAATGTGCCATTAGGAAGAATTTCCATCTCCTTTAATTTAGTCATTAGAAAGAATTTACAATTCATTCTTCCATTCTAGAATGATTAATGCTGAGCATTTACGTTTGTTCATATAGGGTCGAATAAACAAGGTCAATGAGGGGACCCTTCCCCTCCTAATAGGCCAATGAAATTTCACCCATTTTTTTCCTTTCTTCAAGTGTAATTAATTAAACGGGTGTGTGATTTGACTCTTGCAAATTTTTATTTTCACATGTGAGGCTGGGACACCCTAATATATATATATATATATATATATATATATATATATTATATATATATATATATATATATATATTCTTTTTTTTTTTAATTTGACTAAAAATTTCCATACAATTTTGGTATAAATTTGGACATAATTCTCCTCCCCTTCAAAAATTTGTAATAACTTGGGGTTTCTATGTTGTAGAGTAAGTCTTCCTTTGTGTTCTGTGCAATTTTGAAGAAATTTATAGTCATAGTCTCCAATCTTTTTTATGAATTTTCTGAAATAGAAAGTTGTGTTTTTTGAAAAATGGATTTGAAAATATTTTTACTTTATGAATGGTTATTAGGGTGGCCCACTTTTCAATTTTTTTTGAAAAGTATAGGTGATCGTGGTTTTTCCCATTATTTGGCACTATACTAGCACATTGGTACCATTTTTACAAAAATTGATCAATATTTAGGGGCCTCGCATCGACCTTGAAATTACTAGTTTTTTTTTAAAAATGCGTACTTTTTAACTTTTTACTGAATCAAGATAAATCATTAAGTAGGGATGTTTTCTGAATCCTCTTAATGAGAGAAGTCGTTTGGTGTGCCTGCCAATGTCATACGACTAACGGTTTAAAGGTTGTGCCTGTATACAGGTAATACCAATGTGCTAGTATAGTGCCAAATAATGGGAAAAACCATGATCACCTATACTTTTCAAAAAAAGAGTTACCATACCCGGGCAGAATGTATAATGTATATAGGTAATTAGAAAATGCACTATGCCTGTGCCAGGTACCTAACCTATTTCTTTTTTTGCAGATCATAACATTTTGAAATTCTGTCTGAGTTCCTCATCCTTTGTCATGGACAAATCGATGGCAACCATAACTGGAAGAACTCTTGAAGCTACAAATAGAGAGTCATCAAAAGGAAAGGCGAAAATAACATCGGTACCTTCTCTAAGATCGGCCTCGGAAATTTTTTTAGTTGGCCAACCGTCATCCTCCATCAATGGTAGCAAATTGCCAACAACACAGCAGGTTTTGCAATACTTCTTCAGTGTTATCCAGTACACTGCTAACAGGAAAGACACATTCAAAGAAACTGTAAACAACGTCTTAAAGTTTTGGAACATGGCCCACATTAAAACAATCACAAAGCTCAACTGCGAACAGAAGCTATAGGCATTGTGGAAAGAGTGGCACTTACTCCAAAAGAGCAGAAAATGAGAAACTGATGCCGGAGGAAAATGGCAGAAGTTTTCGGACAGTGTGGACAAGCTGAGAGATATCGGAGCATCTGACGCTGTCGAGGATATAAAGAAGAACCAACTGCTGTCTGCAAGGACAAGAAAGAAGACTGACTTCTACCTCGATCAACGTGGTCCTCGGGTGGCAACGATGAGTGGGAACGATAAAGTTTTCACTGTAAAAAGAAAGCTACAGTAAGGAAGAAAATGTCCTCGCCAGGAGCTGCAAACCTCAAAGTGTGCATACGAAACCGGAGATGAGGCCATGGAGAATGATGATACTGGCATGTCAGGAGAGTCGGAGACAGAACTAGCGTTCCCCCTGCCGAAAGAGCCAAGTGTGTCTGTCAATCTTCCTCGCCGCATCCTTAATGCACCTGCTGTCATGGAAGTGGCTGATCATTTCCACATGTCCAATAATCAGGTGCGTATTAGGGTGGTCCAAAAAGTTAAAGCATCGACTAAGTTCTCTCCACAAGGTTGGTTTTATGCCTCTTGGTGTGGACAGTATTTGTGCAAAGTTTCACGTTATTCGGTTAATATTTAGGGGTCGCCCCACTTGCCCCCTTTTTGAAAATTTGGGAAAATATATAGACAACTGAATAACTAAATTTTTTTTTGGTTCTCAAAGAATATGAAAGAAAACTAAGACAATAGGACATGATAATGGGTGTATCTTCATTATTTCTTCTGCATCAGAGTCGCCTTGGATGGTATTGGTATCTGTTTTCGGTGGGCGGCTACGAGTTGTAGGAGGTACTGCTTCTGGTCCTCGTTTCGTGTCAAAGTGTCATTGTAGCGTTGTGCGAGAGCAATACCTCGCTCGGCAGCATCATTGATGACTTTCATCTTTAAGGCGCGATCTCTAAGTTCCTTGTAGTTCTTGTCATTTGGCCATTCCCGTGGATCTTTTTGAAGTAACTGGCGCGCTTCCTCCTTACCTCCAACTTTCAAGGCATCAAAGAGGGTCAATGTCCTTTTCGTGACGAAGGATGCCACATCATTTTCAACACCAGCTTCCGCCATGTCGATTCATCGGGGGTAGCCATTCTTTTGGGGATGTTGGAGGTGTTGAACCATTCTCCTTTTGGTATCAGGATCGATCCTATTATCGAAGAAGGCCAGTCCAATCAGATGCTCCGACAAGTACCACAGGTGGTGTCTTAGAGCTGTCTTCGCCGCTTGTGCAGCTCCTCCGTGTGGATATTTTTCCAGAAGATGCAGCATTTTGAGATCATTGAGAGGAGCTTGTGTCCCCATTGGCGCTTCATGCCAGTACTTGACGTAAATCAGACTGACAAATAAAGCCAGCTGAGTCACGTTTCGTTCTTCGCGTGCTGTGAGCTTGAATTGATAGTGAAAGAGGTAGATTTTGAGCGCATAAATCGCCTTCCATCTCGCGTGGTGCATGGGACCCGGAGCTCGGATAAAGAGTTGACCACCAGTCTTTCCCCCCAGGAAGAGCAAAGATAGTTCAAGGAACTCCTTGTAGTCATCACGAGGTTGGCTTGCCTGAAGAGTGTTAGGTAAGTAAGTGAGCATCTCTTTTCTCATCTCTTGGAGTTGAGGGTTCTCGAACAAGCTGTCCAATGCTGAGACAAATGCTTCGTGGGAGAGAGATGGCCATTCCTTTTGAAATCGCTTAAAAAGGCCTGTTTCAGGACTTCCTGTTGAGCCAAATATTGAGGCAAAGACATCAGCAAGTACGACTTCAAGTACATGATGTCGACAACCGATCCAAACTAGCTCGTGACCCAATGCTTCTTCAATCCTGACAGGCTCCACGATGTAAACCCGTGTTTGACGCAGTGGTATCGAAGACGAGACCTCTCACATGCTATTCCACGTTCCATAATTTCATAGTTTGAAGGCATGCCTGGGCCTGTGCTTCTCCAGTTCCTTGTTTCATCTTTGGGACACCAAACAGCTTCTCCTGTCCATTGAATGTTATAAGGATTGCTATCCGATGCACATTCGTCGTCTTCCCTTCAATGCCGGGGAGAAGCTTTCCGTCCCAATGGAGAAGGACAGGGTCTTCTAGAGAGAATGATTCTAGGTCTTCTCGAGCTGCCTGTTCTCGCCCACTTTCTCTGTAGCGATGAATAGAGCTCCGAGAGCACGTCATCCCAGACAGATCATGCCCCGCGGCCTGTAATACAGCTCCAGTTACGAAAACAGCATTCCGGTCAGAAAGATTGGTGCGATCCATTGCTCCAATGACTTCTGGAGATTGGAAAATGTTCGTAACCTTGTTCTTGGGATGCTTTGGTGCCGGAGCTTCAGACGAAGAAGGAATCGGAACCGATGGTCTATAGTCGTCGTCGTCTTGCGAAAAAAGGGAAGAAGAAGAAGAGGAAAGATCAATTGATGACACTCCTGCTGCTTCCAAATCTTTCTGTGTTGCTTCATGCCTTGCCTTCCTCTTGGCTTCCTTCTCCATTCTGGATCGCTTTCTGTCCTCTTGTGTAGTCGTTTCCTTATCAATGCCAGCCATGCTGCAAGAATTGACGTCCTTGCGCTGCATGGACAGGAAATTTTGGTCCTCAACGTTGACGATTGTGCTCATGGCATCACTGGTTGCGATGTCAAACAGTTCCTGGATGTCCGCTTTGAAGATGTCTTCATTCATTCTATCGCTGGCACGTTGCCTGGTCCTGTGCTTCTTGAGTGTTTTGTAGCGGTCTAAAAGCTTTGAAAGCTTACGGACACAGGAGTCGATCCGTTGAGTTGGGATCCGCGCTCGGGTCCAGACTTCAATCACCCTCTGGCATGCCTGGTTCAGACTGTCGGAGGTGGTTTGCTTTTGATTGATGTGGTGGTATTGCCCCAAGAGGAGGGCGTCAAGGCATGTAGGGAGCCTTGACGTGGATAAAGTTCCAGTTGCCATCCCTAGAAGCCAAACTTTTGGAATTGATCGAGTTTGAGCCATCGGACCTACGGAAGAAAAAGTACATTATATAATATATATATTCAGAGTGGGGCGACCTCTAAATATTCACCAATCATGCTGCAATTTTGCACAGACCATGTGGACACTAAATGGACAAAAACCACACTTGTGGAGACTATCTAAGACAATTTTGAAATTTCTCCCTATGGATTTGGACCACCCTAGTGCGTATTGTGTATAGTATTCATCGATAGAGTCAGTTTTAAAGTGTCCCATAACCCACATGTATTCTTGATAGTTTCCTTTCCACTTTCCATTCTCTACATAGGTAGTAAGCATTGTGGCTGCTATCACACGTTCGGCGGATCCACCAGCAGACCTCGATCAGTTCAGCATCTCAAAAGAAACGGCTTGCCGGGGAAGAGTGTCACATCGCGGTGAAGTGGCGATGGCTGTGAAGGACTCCTTCACGCCACCGAGGCACACTGTTGTCCACTGGGATGGCAAAATGGTCAAGGTCAGTTGATTAAGTTTTCATAGCTATCAATTTAGTAATGACTCATGAAGCATAATGTCAATTAAAAAGAGAACTGAATGTGAACAAAAATAGGTTACTTTACAACCATGAAATTGAAATACAGTGGACCCCCGATTTGAGTATGCATCGATTTGAGTACACTGGTCCATAGGCTCCTATTGACTCGACTTTAGTAGAAAACTCGATTTGAGTATGCCAGCCGGCTTGTTTGAGGACAAGGTCATGAGCTACTTTAAGTCATTCATAGCAAACAGGCATAAGCAACAGAAAATTGATGCTTATTTCAAGCCCTCAAGTCCCCAACCCTCTACCTCTTCCATGTCATTGGCTGTGGGCCTAAGAATGCCTAGCCCTGATGAGTTACCAGACATCACCATGGAAGGAGACTCTCCCTCCAAGCAATAATTCCTCCCCTCCATTCCTCATCTGGAACTTCCAGCACATCAAGCAAGACTCCTACAGGATTATTCTATTTTGTCTATATTGTACGGTATGTATTTTGTATTCTATTCTGTCTATTTTTAATACAATTACTAAATTTCGTAGGCCAATTTCTATAGAAAAAGTAGGGGTGGGGTGGAATTTTTGGGTTTTGGAACGAATTAATTAATTCCCATAGGTTATTAAGTTCGATTTGAGTACATTTCGAATTGAGTACGCCATGCTGGAATGGATTACGTACTCAAATCGGGGGTCCACTGTATATGGCATGTGTTTCAGAACTTCCTTGGAACGGCGGAGCACCGCCAAGCAATTCTCATCTCCAGGGCTCCTCATTGCACAGAGGACTTTTGTCGTCTGAAGGATGTGATCGCTAATCTCCAGGTCACCAATGACGTCGCTGAAAGAGGAGTCCAACTGATACAAGACTATGCGAACACGGTCACAAAGGACAAGGCACAGCTGCAGGATCTTCTGCAAGTGGTGGAAAAGAACCGGAAAGAGCTCGGCGACTTCAAGAAGTCATCACTCACCACGATGACATAGCACAGAGGGACAATGTTGCAGCCAGTGACGTGTGATAGTGGTCAATACAATGCAAAAGTGATTGTTTAAGTTATTGTTTCTTTCTTCCTTATTTGTCTGCTATTTGCTGATTTCTTTGAAAAGTATAGGTGATCATGGTTTTTCCCATTATTTGGCACTATACTAGCACATTGGTATTACCTGTATACAGGCACAACTTTTAAACCGTTAGTCGTATGACATTGGAAGGCATACCAAATGACTTCTCTCATCAAGAGGATTCAGAAAACATCCCTACTTAATGATTTATCTTGATTCAGTAAAACGTTAAAAAGTAAGCATTTTTTTAAAAAAATTCGTAATTTCGTCGATGCGAGACCCCTAAATATTGATCAATTTTTGTAAAAATGGTACCAATGTGCTAGTATAGTGCCAAATAATGGGAAAAACTACGATAACCTATACTTTTAAAAAAAAAATTGAAAAGTGGGCCACCCTAATGGTTATAGGTCCCCCAAATTTTAAATCATAGCCAAAGATTATGATTAAAAATTTGTATTACTAATTTTTGTAACATGTAGCAGTCATATTACTATCATTGTTAGTTTTATAATTTTCAAATTTTAAAAATTCTAAAATCTAGCCCCTGGTGTGGCGCCCTCTGAACCTCTGTTATGGTGCCCTTTGGTTAATCATCACCGGTTGGGCCAAACCCATTTGGCCCATATGGCCACCACACCACTGGTGGGTACTTGGGCCCCTTCTCCTTCCACCAGGAGAGTGGGCTGGCCCTGAGAAGCACCTCCTCATCCTCCTTTTTGTAGGTGCTGATCTCAGCTGCAGCACAGGTCATGATCTCCATCTCTGCGTCATCATCACCACCACCACCACCGCTGTTGGACTCGACTGACTGGTCCAGCATCTCCTGCATCATCATCATTAGGTGACTGGGCTTAGGACGCTTAGCAGGTAGCTCTCCATCTCCGCTTTCATCAAAGGACACCACCCATGGGCTGGTGATGGGGAAGGAAGTGGTAGGGGCAGTTGACTTGGCTTGATGGCCAGCCTTTGACATCTTGATGATCAGACACTTCAAGTCATCAAACGCTTTGTCCACCAGGACTCTTACGATGACCTTCCCCATCTTGGACTCCTCACTCAGTGGTTTACACACTATGCGGAGGTTCACTAGCTCCAAGTCTTGCATGGTTCCATGCATGTAAACCCTTGATATGCCTGCTTGTGCACAAGCCATGTGTCAGTAGTTACATGATCAACAGATCTACAGAAGCTAAGGCTAACAAAGACCCTAAGATCCACTCTAAGGTTAGCCTGAGGGAAAGAAAAGAGTAGGGGGTTAACAGGAGAGAATAAGAGGTTAAGTAAGTAGCAAAATCTATCACTCTTGGGTTAACATTCATTCAGAAAAAGAGAAAAAAGACTCACCATCATCATCTGCCAGCCACTGCCAACAAGTCAGAAAAATAGTCAAAGAGAATAGGAAAGGGGTGAAAGATGAAGAGAAGTAAAATAAGAACGCTTACAAACCATGCAAACACAGTCTTAAAGTAAAACAAAAAGTAGGTTAGTTTACGCTACAAGCTACATCTACGTTCGTGTTAGTCTAATTTTTTTCTTTTTTTTTAAATAATAATTTCATTGATGGCATCATCGTCAACAGACTCATCCTCGACCACCACCCCAGAGCTCCTGTTGCTAATTGTTTTTTTTTATTTTAAACAACGTTAATATTTTTAAAATGCCTATCTAAACGGTTCTTAAACATATTAACGCTGGTAGAGTTCACACGGGCGAAGAAGATTATTCCATTTATCAATTACTTTAAACGTAAAGTTTTTAGCGATATTAGTAATGAAACGTCTGCCACGCAACTTAAATCCGTTATTACGAGTATTGCTATTATCGAAAGTGAACAGTTTGTCAAAATTTACATTATCAATGTTATTAACGATTTTGAAAACTTCAATAAGCTCCCCCCTTAATCTCCTAGTTTCGAGTGAATGCAAGTCTAACTCTTTAATCCTATCTTCATAAGGCTTGTTGCGCAATGACGGAATTAGTTTCGTGGCACGCTGAACCCTTTCTAACCTATCAATATCCTCACACAATACGGGCACCAAAACTGAATGGCATATTCTAAATGAGGCCTGACTAGGGACTTGTAAAGGGGCAATATAATATCCTTGATTTAAATTCGAAATTACGCGCTATGAAGCCTAACATCCTATTAGCTTTTGCGCAAGACTCCAGGCACTGGTTCCTAACCTTTAAATCCTTAGATACGCGTACGCCTAAATCTACTTCCTCGTCAACGCTCGCTAACTCTCATCCATCGTGTACGTGTAATTATTGTTACGAGAACCTATATGCAAAACTTTACATTTGTCTACGTTAAATTGCATCTGCCACTTATCCGTCCACTCCATAATCCTATTTACATCGTCTTGGAGCCTATTTCTATCGTCCTCGTTAACAACCTTACCCCTATTTTAGTATCGTCCGCGAATTTTGACACGTTACTAGTCAATCCTACATCTATGTCGTTAATGTAAATTACGAATAGCAATGGGCCTAACACTGAACCCTGTGGGACACCGCTACCTACATCCAACCACCCCGATTCACTACCATTAACAAGACCCTCTGTCTCCTAGCACGAAGCCATTCCTCTAACCAGTTAGCTACCTGACCGCGTATACCGTGCGCTTTAACCTTCGCAATTAATCTTCTATGCGGAACTGTATCGAACACCCTTTTTAAAATCTAAATAAATAACGTCAGCCACTCTATGCCTATCGTATTCGCGCACTATTTCGTTATAAAATTCTAACAAATTAGTTAAACAGATCTATGGCGTCGAAACCCATGCTGACTACTATTAATCAAATCTCTACTTTCTAAGTGATCGATGATACGATCCCTAACTACGGATTCCAAAAGTTTACCGACAATTGACGTTAAGCTAATGGGCCTATAATTGCTAGCTACTGTGGTCGCCTTTTTTAAAAATGGGAACGTTAGCTAATTTGAAGTCTTCAGGAATAATCCCCGTTTCGAGTGACTGATTAAAAATCTTCGTTAAGGGGCCTACGATAATGTCTTTCAAATGTCTGGGATAAAAAGCGTCAGGGCCTGGAGCCTTGCTAACTTTTAGCCTATCGATATAATGCGCAATCTCACCCTCGTAATTATTTCATCCAAAATAGTCTCGCTACTAAATGGAACGATATCGTCCACGTCGGGGACATTATTTACGTCTTCTACGTAAAAACTGTCGCAAAAAAGTTATTGAAAATACCCCCATCGCCTGAGCGTCAGAAGCCAAAGCGCCATTAACATCCACTAGAGGGCCTATGTTATCTTTTATCGGCTTACGATTATTGACGTATTCAAAAAACTTTTTTGGATTATGTTTACTATCCACAGCTATAAGTATCTCTAAATTACGCTTAGCATTCCTAACTGATCTTTTAACCTGACGTCTAAGCTCGATATATCTATTAAAGTTAGCTGCCGTGCCATTGCGCTTATTAAGTCTATACGCTCTGTTACGCTCGTTTATGAACTCGCCTATTTCCCTCCACCATTTGGGCCTACCATGATTTCTAGCGGCTTGGCCTACGAGGAATAAACTCCCTTTCAATATTCATAAAACTTTCTTTAAACGCCTCCCAATGCAAATTTGTGTCATTACCCATAAATAAGTTATCCCAGTCCACTACTCCCATCCTATCCGCAAAACTATCAAAATTAGCCCTACGAAAATCAGGGACTTCTATTACGTTACTATCCTTAGTGTTTTCTATCAATAACTTAAACCTAAGAATTTGATGATCACTACATCCTAAACTCTCGCCTACTTCTAAACCTTCGACTATATTTTCACCGTTCATCATCACCAAATCTAAAATATTGTCACTGCATGTTGGTTCGGTAACCATCTGTCGTAAAAAATTATCCTCCATGAACTAACTCAATCTCAAACCATCCTCATTACCAGTAAAAGTCTCATAATTAATAGGCAGTTAAAGTCTCCAACAATTATACTATTCCGATTATGAATAAAGTTATCAAGAAGTGCGTAAAATCTAGTATCAGTATCGAGGGGTTGAACGGGAGGTCTAAAAACAACAACAAAATTAAAACTAATACTACACGCCCTAACTCCAACGCATATCGCATTAATTGCTGCCGGAAAATCTATCTTAACCTCGATAGCCCTAAGGGAATTACGAATGTACAGCAAAACGCCGCCACCAAACCTATGTAACCTATCATTAGTAAGAGTTTAAAACCCGGTATATCAAGTTCCCAACAAGTCCCGAGTCACGTATTTAACCACGTTTCAGTGATAGCAACTATATCGTAGTTGCCGGAATAAATTATCGCCTTAAATTCGTTTAATTTATTTCTAATACTATGCGTTACAATAAAAGATGTTTAAGTTATTTTTTACACGGGCCCGCGTTTTAAACTATTTTTCATGTCGGCCCCTTCCCCGGACCCACAATTTAAAGAAGGCTTCGACCTATACAGCTTTCGTACGTTTTTGTCAATTAACCTACCTAGCCTAGCATTACCTATTTCATTAAAATGCACCCCCTTTTATAAAAAGGCTAGGATCACTGAATTCGGACCACAGCTTTACGAAGGGTACATTTTCCTCAGCACAAATCTCTTCTAATTTATTATTCAAAAATATTGTTTTAGACGTAATCCTAAAACCCAAACTGTGCCTAGGGGTAATACCAAAAACTAAACACCTATCTGACCTCACCTTTAGGGGCCTAATTAACCCCTTATATCTCTCCAAAAGGTCAGGCACTCTCGTATCGGGCCTGTATGAGTCGTTGCCCCTACCATCACCAACATCGAGTGACAGGAGGCAACATCAATCCCATCCACCTCGTTTCTAACTCTGTCAACCCTGGCCCCTGGGAGACAGAATACCTCCTCCTCTTGGTTGGATGCCATTTACCAAACTCTGTGTCCATATGGCACACTAAAGAGTCCCCAATTAAAATAGTTTCCCCCTCATTCACATCCCTTTCCAAATGGGTGAAAGGGTTTGAAACCTCGATAAGGGGGGGGGGGATTCCCATCACCTAATGTACGCGACCCAGCTCCACCCTTAACTTCTCTAAATCCCCCCCATCTACTGATCTCAGATCAACCTTAACCCCTTCCTCAACTCTATCCAACCTTCCCACAAGCTACCTAAACTAGAAACTAGGTTACGCACCTCACCCTTCAAATTACTAACGTCTTCAACGTTAGTATTGGTTCGGCTTTCGTCAACCAGCCCTACCCCTGCCCTCATCAAGCGTTGCAAGTCTTTCCGTTACCTCACGTACACTGCGTTTTATGTCAACTATTTCCTCCATTAACTCGCAAAAGAAACAAACTGATCTCTCAGTAATCACCATAGGACCGCCATTATAATCTTTAAATTCCGAATACCATCAGTTTACCCCACACCTAACACACGACACTTTCTGTGATGGCATTGCACAGTTAAAAATTAGTTTATAACCATCACAAGTTTAAGTTAAATTAAGCCAGCACGCTATGAAAACTTCTAAATTGCTAAAAACCACTAATATTCAATTATTTAACTATAACAATGTGAATATAAATGCAAGTATATAAAATTCAAAACTTTCCAAAAGTAAAATTTTAGCAATATGCAAAAGTAGATGCAATATCAGAGAGCTCTGGAAATGCATCCGTTCAGTACAGAGTCTGGCTGACGAATGATGTATTCTGTGCAGCTGATGATGGCCTTGATGATGTCTTTTCCATGCTCAAAGTCATCTTACATCCAGCTGCTGTAGTACTGGGTCGAGTGTACAGTGTATCGAGGGTCCATCACATCCACAAGTCCCCTCACAGCAGGTATCTCAGGGAAATGCAGCAGTAGGTTGGCCTTGGCAATCGCATGCTGTACCAGTATGTCTCATTCCTCTGGAGTGGCCCAAGTGAAAAAGATGAAAAATACATGAAAAAGGTGTGTTAAAAAAGTAGCGAGTCAAAAATCAAAAAAATATACTGTAATCATCATTTTTTTAAACCTATTACAGAATGTGGTTCAAGGGTTGTGCAAGTAAAAGGGAGAAAAAGTTACTGTAGCATTTAGAATAGAATAGAATAATAGAATAGAATAACCTTTATTAATAATAAAATAAATACAGTAGTCTTTTTATAATTTACAATTTTTACAATGACATAAATAATTGTGAAGCTCATCTATTTATTTATTTTTATTTTTTTATTTTTTTTTATTTGGCCCTTAAGCTTTAGGCTTTACTGGGCTCTTATTAAAAATAAGCAGCTAGCCGTTATAAGTTAATAATAATAAAGTAAATAAATAAGTAAATAAGTATTATTAATAGTTAAAGCCTGTATTTCAATATTAAACAATATTAATGGACAATATTAAACATTATTAGTGGACACTAATCCAAGATTTTTGTTAGTATCCCATTATTAATCAGGATTTTAACTTGGTTTTAAACAAATTTACATTCGCAATATTTTTTATATCGGCATGCAAGTCATTCCATAGTTTCAATCCAATGAAAATAGGTAGTTTTTGAGATGAAGACAATCTAAATTGAGGTATAACAATCTTTGATCTATTTCTGGTCTGATACGGGTGGATTTCTTGATGAGTTACAAAATATCTATTTACCCATTGCAAATTAATGATTTTGCTCTTACACTTGTAAATAAAAATAAAATATGCCAGTTTGGTTATATCATTGAGCTTTAGTAGGTTTAGCTCTTTAAATAATGCACTAGAGTGATCAAGGAAATCAGCATCAGATAATAACCTTATTGCTCGTTGTTGGATGACAAAGATACCATTTAATGCGTTGTTAGCGGAGTTTCCCCAAACAAGGGAACATTTAGTTAATGGTCTGTTGTTTTGTTATTACCTTTTGTGTATTTCTCCACCTTTGTTGCTGACGATGATGAACTGACATATTTCAAGACTGATTTCTTCTGTTTAGCAAGCATTTCACAGTACTTACTCCTTTTCATGGTGTTGACGGAAGTGACTAATAAGATTGTAGTGTTGGCATCTTTGCAGCTAACTTCCTTCTTGCATGACTCAATAATGCAGAAAGCTGCATGCTCCTTAGTTTTGTCAACAGTTTTGCCATCTTGGCTGTGAACATTGAAATGTCCAAACTTCACTATTGGTTTTAGGTTTTTTAATCAATTTCATAGAAACAGCATGATATTGTTCAGTCATTTCACAAACAAATCTACAAGAATCCAAATTCTGAAAATAAGAGAGACAAGGGTGAGTATTGATATGGCATGTCATGCTGACCCAAGTAATATAGCATGGCCTATTAACCATTATGAAGCAATGACATGAACAAATCATGCATGCAAGCATTGTCTGCAGCTAGCTGCTCCAACTGTATGCCTTACACTGTCATGTTATGTCACACAAACATAGCAGATACAGATAGACTCATTCAATCATCAAATATCATCAATATTGCGATTATCATCATGGAAAATGGTGGCAATTATCATCAGCAATTTCCAAGCCCAAGTTCACTGGACTTCTGAAAATACTTTTTCAGTCATACAGTAGTAGGTTTTTGGAATGACTCTCAGTATGATGTGGCAAATAGTGGCTCCTAAGTTAGTTTTAAGAAGAATTTGGATGCTTTCATGAATGAGACATTTTGTACATTGTAAATGGCATATACTCTTAGCTTAAGTTATGTAGGGTACTTTGGTAACTCTGTAAATAGTTGTAGGTTAATTAGCCAACTTGAGATTGACATTTTGCACAATTTTATTATAAAATGTTCATGAATTGGATAACCTTAATCAGCCCCAGTGGCTCCATATTTTCCAAATGAAATGTAAGCAGGCCTGTTCCTAGATCTCCCACCCCCAGGCAAAAAATAAAATGCCACCCCTTACATAGAGGTAAATAAAAAAACAATGTTGTTATAATTATTACTAATGCAATATAAACTATCAATATAAAATGTTCAAATTTAAACTACATATATTTTATATTTTTTTTAAATTAACCTCACTGATGACAAAATTTTGTATCATTTTTTTTTATTTTATACTGATTCATGTTTTTTATTTAAAATTTAAGTAAAATAAAAAATTTTAAAAATTAAATAAATAAACTTTTAATTTAAATAAAAAAATAATCGAATATAAATAAAATAGAGGTAAATATTAAATTTTACTCCCAGTCTAGTTCTATAATGAGAGCAAACTTTTCTGGTCAATTTTGAGGTGCTTTGCACAAATCTGCCATTGGTTTCCTGTGCAAATGCGTAGTTTTTGAGATATCGTAACAAACATATAGGATATGTTCATGTTACGAGATCTCGTAAATGACACATTACCACAGGAAATATGCAAAACACCTCAAAATTAACCAGAAAAGTTCTCTCATCATTTTCACTTAAACTAATAAAAATATCATTGAAGGGCATTCAATTAACCTAGCCGGGCATTCAGTTAACCTAGCCGGGCATTCAGTTAACCTAGCCGGGCATTCAGTTAACCTAGCCGGGCATTCAGTTAACCTAGCCGGGCATTCAGTTAACCTAGCCGGGCATTCAGTTAACCTAGCCGGGCATTCAGTTAACCTAGCCGGGCATTCAGTTAACCTAGCCGGGCATTCAGTTAACCTAGCCGGGCATTCAGTTAACCTAGCCGGGCATTCAGTTAACCTAGCCGGGCATTCAGTTAACCTAGCCGGGCATTCAGTTAACCTAGCCGGGCATTCAGTTAACCTAGCCGGGCATTCAGTTAACCTAGCCGGGCATTCAGTTAACCTAGCCGGGCATTCAGTTAACCTAGCCGGGCATTCAATTAACCTAGCCGGGCATTCAGTTAACCTAGCCGGGCATTCAGTTAACCTAGCCGGGCATTCAATTAACCTAGCCGGGCATTCAATTAACCTAGCCGGGCATTCAATTAACCTAGCCGGGCATTCAATTAACCTAGCCGGGCATTCAATTAACCTAGCCGGGCATTCAATTAACCTAGCCGGGCATTCAATTAACCTAGCCGGGCATTCAATTAACCTAGCCGGGCATTCAATTAACCTAGCCGGGCATTCAATTAACCTAGCCGGGCATTCAATTAACCTAGCCGGGCATTCAATTAACCTAGCCGGGCATTCAATTAACCTAGCCGGGCATTCAATTAACCTAACAGGTTAATATTAGTTATTTCACCTAAATATCTTCTGATCTTTTCATATTAGGCACTCACTGTCACATTTCAGGCAAGTTAAGGATGAGAGAATAACACCGTAATTAATAAAAACATCCAATGCTTTGTCTTCATCTAGGGCACATGATGAATCAAGTCTTCAAAATAAAGTTCACAGGACTGACACGTCATACTGCTAGCACAAAACTACAAAATTTAGTTACGGAAAAATAGCCAGAACAGAAAACAACAAACTAAATAAGTTGCAAAGTAGCGAAAAAATAGCCAAATCAGGAAAAATATTTTATGAAAAAAATTACATTATAGCCAAAACGAAATATACTTGGTGAATTTGTAGTTTCAACCAACCACAGAATTTTGTTATGAAAAATACGTCATTCAAGAGCTCTTCAAATTCTGAACAACTTTTTTATTTACCATTTTGCTCACAAATGAATGACAGTTGAATAAATTAACAGAACCACTTCAGCCAATCAGCTTTGTCCTAGATCGCGCCACACGCACAGCACTTTCATTTGAAATCAGTTTGAAAATGGAAAGTCTGTGCAGTGGATCTATCTACTTGTGAGTTGCCTCCGGTTAATTGAATGTCATGTCAAATAAATGCCCAGTTAGGTCAACGTATGGCCCTGATGATTGGTTAGGTTAAGTCATAACATTTTCCTTAGTTTTAAAGAAAATATCGGGTAAACTTTAAATAGCTGTAACACTCATGTGCGAAGCCCAGTTCAAACACTGAAAAATAGTGTTGTGATTACACTTTTTCTGTAGCCAATGGTTAACAAAACACACTATTTCTGACAACTTGAGATGAGTTTCATCAAGCAAAGTTCCTTTGTAATCAAAAGTATAGAAATTGCATTGCCTTTTCCTCTTTGTCTTGGCTATATTGGTCCACCGCCCACAATACCAAGAATGCCTGTCTTCCCTATATGTACAGGGAAGTTTGCAGTCCAAGCATTGTACAGAAGAAGGAAGGACGCTGTGATGTCATAAAAATTGCAGTGCAGCTTTGTCATCAAGGTAAAATTTCTTAATAAACCCTCAGTAATTATAACTGCATCTACCGCACGGACTCGCCATTTTCAAACTGATTTCATATGAGAATGCTGTGCATGTGGTGCGATCTAGGATGAAGCTGATTGGCTAAAAGAGTTCTGTTAATTTATTCAACTGTCATTCATTTGCAAGCAAAATGGTAAATAAAAAAGTTGTTCAGAATTTGAAGAGCTCTCGAATGGCGTATTTTTCAACAAAAAATTCTGTGGTTGGTCGAAACTACAAATTCACCAAATCAAGAAATCATCTGCTATTGGTCATTTGTGGATGCTCTGAGTGTATCCTAAATTTCAACCACTGTGGTTGGTCGAAACTACAAATTCACCAAATC